>JBBDGT010000040.1:0-164638 GCA_037306005.1 Rhinophrynus dorsalis | reverse complement strand
TAGGAGATATTAGGGGTCTGTACCTCCCAAGTGTCCCTCTTTAGGAGATATTAGGGCTCCGTACCTCCCAAGTGTCCCTCTTCAGGAGATATTAGGGGTCCGTACCTCCCAAGTGCCCCTCTTTAGGAGATATTAGGGGTCCATACCTCCCTAGTGTCCCTCTTTAGGAGATATTAGGGGTCTGTACGTCCCAAGTGTCCCTCTTTAGGAGATATTAGGGGTCCATACCTCCCAAGTGTCCCTCTTTAGGAGATATTAGGGGTCCATACCTCCCAAGTGTCCTTCTTTAGGAGATATTAGGGGGTCCGTACCTCCCAAGTGTCCCTCTTTAGGAGATATTAGGGCTCCGTACCTCTCAAGTGTCCCTCTTTAGGAGATATTAGGGGTCCGTACCTCCCAAGTGTCCTTCATTAGGAGATATTAGGGGTCCGTACCTCCCAAGTGTCCATCTTTAGGAGATATTAGGTGTCCTTACCTCCCAGGTGTCCCTCTTTAGGAGATATTCGGGGTTCCATACCATCCAAGTGTCCTCTTTAGGAGATATTAGGGGTCCGTACCTCCCAAGTGTCCCTCTTTAGGAGATATTAGGGCTCCGTACCTCTCAAGTGTCCCTCTTTAGGAGATATTAGGGGTTATACCTCTCAAGTGTCCCTCTTTAGGAGATATTAGGGGTCTGTACCGCCCAAGTGTCCCTCTTTAGGAGATATTCGGGGTTCCATACCATCCAAGTGTCCCTCATTAGGAGATATTAGGGCTCTGTACCTACCAAATGTCCCTCTTTAAGAGATATTAGGGGTCTGTACCTCCCAAGTGTCCCTCTTTAGGAGATATTAGGGGTCCGTACCTCCCAAGTGTCCCTCTTTAGAAGATACTAGCAACATGGGACGGCGTTGCCGTCATGTTATGACCATTGGGCGCACGTGTGTGAAATGCAGACACACTGATAACACAGACATATGCAACACACAGGCAGACACATACCATACATCCCAAGTGTCCCCTCTTTAGGAGGGACAGTCCCTCTTTGAGGGCCAAATCCCTCTGTCCCTCTTTCCCACCCTGTTGTCCCTCTTTTTAGGAGGTCAGACTGTGTGCAGGGCCGGCTCCACCTATAGGCGAGGTAGGCGCTGGCCTAGGGCGCACACGTACTGGGGGCGCGGGCATGCAGCGGAGAAGAGCTGCGCCCACACACACCACGCCAGGAACCACAACACAGTCAGGTCTGTGTCGCTACAGCACTCCCTCATCTGGTCGGATCTTTAGTAATGCAGAGCGCGCTGGGAGTCATGATCTCCCGCCGCGCTCTGCATTACTGAAGAGAAGACTGCGCGGGAGATACAGGTATGTGATGGGGGGCAAGTTGGAGCTGAGGGGGCATAGTGGAGCTGAGGGGGCAAGTTGGAGCAGATGTGGGGCAAAGTGGAGATGATGGGGGCAAGTTGGAGCTGTTAGGGGGAAAGCTGGAGCTGAGGGGGCATAGTGGAGCTGCTGGGGGCAAGTTGGAGATGATGGGGGCAAGTTGGAGCTGATGAGGGTCAAAGTGGAGCTGATGAGGGTCAAAGTGGAGCTGAGGGGGGGCAAGTTGGAGCTGAGGGGGGGCAAGTGGAGCTGAGGGGGGGCAAAGTGGAGCTGGTGGGGCAAGTTGGAGCGGATGGGGGGGCAAGTTGGAGCGGATGGGGCAAGTTGGAGCTGCTGGGGGCATAGTGGAGCTGATAGTGGAAAGTTGGAGCTGAGAGGGCATAGTGGAGCTGGTGGGGGCAAGTTGGAGCGGATGGGGGCAAGTTGGAGCGGATGGGGGCAAAGTGGAGCTGATGGGGGTAAGTTGGAGAGGATGGGGGGCAAAGTGGAGCTGATGGGGGTAAGTTGGAGCTGAGGGGGTAAAGTGAAGCTGAGGGGGCAAAATGGAGCTGGTGGGGGCACGTTGGAGCTGATGGGGGCAAGTTGGAGTTGATAGGGGCAAAGTGGAGCTGGTGGGCCAAAGTGAAGCTGATAAGGGGCAAGTTGGAGCTGGTGGGGGGCATCTCTTACAGGCATCTCCAGAACAGGGGCAGACTGGGCCAGGGGGCAGAGAGAGGACAATCATGAAAAGAGGTTGGGTATAAGTAGGCGGGGTATAAAGGGGTGGGACACAAGGGGCGGAGCGAAATGGGCGGCAAAATTAGGTTTTGCCTAGGGTGGCAAAAATCCTTGCACCAGCCCTGACTGTGTGGTGTGTATTACTTTGCTCTACAGCAATAAAGCAATAAACTTCAGTATATGTGTTTATACATTAGTCTGTGCAAATAAAATACTTTGGTCTTGAACTAAATCATTTATTCAGTTACATAAATAACCAGTAATAGGTCATGAAATAACCTAAAAATTCTCACTAATGCCCCGCCCACCAGCCACACCCCCAATAATATCACCTACAACTAACGTGTCCCTCTTTGGCCATGTGAAATGTTGGGAGGTATGCACATATACACACAGTGAGCGGCAGAAACATGCAAAAGACATGTACACACAGACAAACTGGAGATGCACACATGGACACACATATGTAACAGAGATGTACACACACAGACACGCAACATATATGAGCAGAAACACATGTGCTCATGAGTTGTGTACCCCTCTGGGACTCAAAGGGTTAAGGTATAGAGAGGCATGTCAGAGTTAAATAGCAGTGGCAAGTGTGTTCATACCTGGGAACACTGACTTGTGAAGTCCCTAGAGGGGACTGATGTGGTGCTGATGTGGAGAGACAAATGGGGCAATCTGGGTTAAAAGTGGGTGGGGCTTAATCGCGAGTAGGGGGCGGGGCTTAACATAAATGTGAAAAAGTGTTAGTAATAGGCTGGGGAAGGAGGAGAAGTGGGAGGGAAATGCAAGTTTACAGTGTGAGGGGTTTGAACACACTCCATGAGGGGTAAAACTTGATACAGAACCCTGTGGCAGTCAGTGGGTTAAGTGTGAATCTGATGGCTGTCTGTCCTGTGTCTTGCATGGCAAATGGTGACAGTGAAGAAGTCATTCAGCAATGAGGGCCTACCTTAACCCTTTGAGTGCCATTTTGTTCCCCTGGTGATGCAGCACCGTTCAGTGGCTTTACTACAGGTCCTGCTGAGGCCACTGGGAGTCAGGGTGAGTGACTGTGTGTCAGCCATATTTCTTTCTGGCTGTGTGTGTGTGGTGGTGCTGTGTGAGTGGGGCATGTGTGTGTTATACCGGTGAACTTTTACTTGTGGAGTCCCTCATGTGGTGCTGATGTGGAGAGAGCAATGGGGCAATCTGGGTTAAAAGGGGGCGGGGCTTAATCGCGAGTAGGGGCGGGGCTTAACATAAATATGGAAAAGTGTTAGTAATAGGCTGGGGAAGGAGGAGAAGTGGGAGAGAAGTGCAAGTTTACAGTGTGAGGGGGTTGAACACACTCCCTGAGGGGTAAAACTTGATACACAACCCTGTGGCAGTCAGTGGGTTAAGTGTGAATCTGATGGCTGTCTGTCCTGTGACTTGATGGCAAATGATGACAGTGAAGAAATAATTGAGCAATGAGGACCTACCTTAACCCTTTGAGTGCCATTTTGTTCCTCTGGTGCTGCACTACAGGTCCTGCTGAGGCCTCTGGGAGTCAGGGTGAGTGAGTGTGTGTGTGTGTCAGCCATATGTATTTCTGGCTTTGTGTGTGTATGTGGTGTATGTGGTGCTGTGTGTGTGAGTGGGGGCATGTCTGTTTGGTGCTGTGTAAGTGGGGCGTGTGAGTGGGGCATGTGTGTGTGTGTGTGTGTTTGTGTGGTGCTGTGTGAGTGGGGCATGTGTGTGTGGTGGTCTGTGTGTGTGAGTGGGGCATGTGTGTGTGGTGCTGTGTGAGTGGGGCATGTGTGTTTGTCTGTGGTGTAGGAGCAAGTGGCGGCCATATTGTTTTTTTCTGACTTTGATAGTGGTGGGCGGGCTGCATAGTGGGGGCGGGCCAACTCCCTGCATGATTGAATCACCCAATAGGAGTAGTAACTCCTGCTTTATGCCTCCCCTGGGTGTGTTTTGGCAGGCACAAAGTCTTCTTTTATATATATACTAGCAACATGGGACGGCGTTGCCCGTCATGTTATGACCATTGGGCGCACGTGTGTGAAATGCAGACACACTGATAACACAGACATATGCAACACACAGGCAGACACATACCATACATCCCAAGTGTCCCTCTTTAGGAGGGACAGTCCCTCTTTGAGGGCCAAATCCCTCTGTCCCTCTTTCCCACCCTGTTGTCCCTCTTTTTAGGAGGTCAGACTGTGTGCAGGGCCGGCTCCACCTATAGGCGAGGTAGGCGCTGGCCTAGGGCGCACACGTACTGGGGGCGCGGGCATGCAGCGGAGAAGAGCTGCGCCCACACACACCACGCCAGGAACCACAACACAGTCAGGTCTGTGTCGCTACAGCGCTCCCTCATCTGGTCGGATCTTTAGTAATGCAGAGCGCGCTGGGAGTCATGATCTCCCGCCGCGCTCTGCATTACTGAAGAGAAGACTGCGCGGGAGATACAGGTATGTGATGTGGGGCAAGTTGGAGCTGAGGGGGCAAGTTGGAGCAGATGTGGGGCAAAGTGGAGATGATGGGGGCAAGTTGGAGCTGTTAGGGGAAAGCTGGAGCTGAGGGGGCATAGTGGAGCTGGTGGGGGCAAGTTGGAGATGATGGGGGCAAGTTGGAGCTGATGAGGGTCAAAGTGGAGCTGATGAGGGTCAAAGTGGAGCTGAGGGGGGGCAAGTTGGAGCTGTGGGGGGGCAAGTGGAGCTGAGGGGGGGCAAAGTGGAGCTGGTGGGGCAAGTTGGAGCGGATGGGGGGGCAAGTTGGAGCGGATGGGGGCAAGTTGGAGCTGCTGGGGGCATATTGGAGCTGATAGTGGAAAGTTGGAGCTGAGAGGGCATAGTGGAGCTGGTGGGGGCAAGTTGGAGCGGATGGGGGCAAGTTGGAGCGGATGGGGGGCAAAGTGAAGCTGATGGGGGTAAGTTGGAGAGGATGGGGGGCAAAGTGGAGCTGATGGGGGTAAGTTGGAGCTGAGGGGGTAAAGTGAAGCTGAGGGGGCAAAATGGAGCTGGTGGGGGCACGTTGGAGCTGATGGGGGCAAGTCGGAGTTGATAGGGGCAAAGTGGAGCTGGTGGGCCAAAGTGAAGCTGATAAGGGGCAAGTTGGAGCTGGTGGGGGGCATCTCTTACAGGCATCTCCAGAACAGGGGCAGACTGGGCCAGGGGGCAGAGAGAGGACAATCATGAAAAGAGGTTGGGTATAAGTAGGCGGGGTATAAAGGGGTGGGACACAAGGGGCGGAGCGAAATGGGCGGCAAAATTAGGTTTTGCCTAGGGTGGCAAAAATCCTTGCACCAGCCCTGACTGTGTGGTGTGTATTACTTTGCTCTACAGCAATAAAGCAATAAACTTCAGTATATGTGTTTATACATTAGTCTGTGCAAATAAAATACTTTGGTCTTGAACTAAATCATTTATTCAGTTACATAAATAACCAGTAATAGGTCATGAAATAACCTAAAAATTCTCACTAATGCCCCGCCCACCAGCCACACCCCCAATAATATCACCTACAACTAACGTGTCCCTCTTTGGCCATGTGAAATGTTGGGAGGTATGCACATATACACACAGTGAGCGGCAGAAACATGCAAAAGACATGTACACACAGACAAACTGGAGATGCACACATGGACACACATATGTAACAGAGATGTACACACACAGACACGCAACATATATGAGCAGAAACACATGTGCTCATGAGTTGTGTACCCCTCTGGGACTCAAAGGGTTAAGGTATAGAGAGGCATGTCAGAGTTAAATAGCAGTGGCAAGTGTGTTCATACCTGGGAACACTGACTTGTGAAGTCCCTAGAGGGGACTGATGTGGTGCTGATGTGGAGAGACAAATGGGGCAATCTGGGTTAAAAGTGGGTGGGGCTTAATCGCGAGTAGGGGGCGGGGCTTAACATAAATGTGAAAAAGTGTTAGTAATAGGCTGGGGAAGGAGGAGAAGTGGGAGGGAAATGCAAGTTTACAGTGTGAGGGGTTTGAACACACTCCATGAGGGGTAAAACTTGATACAGAACCCTGTGGCAGTCAGTGGGTTAAGTGTGAATCTGATGGCTGTCTGTCCTGTGTCTTGCATGGCAAATGGTGACAGTGAAGAAGTCATTCAGCAATGAGGGCCTACCTTAACCCTTTGAGTGCCATTTTGTTCCCCTGGTGATGCAGCACCGTTCAGTGGCTTTACTACAGGTCCTGCTGAGGCCACTGGGAGTCAGGGTGAGTGACTGTGTGTCAGCCATATTTCTTTCTGGCTGTGTGTGTGTGGTGGTGCTGTGTGAGTGGGGCATGTGTGTGTTATACCGGTGAACTTTTACTTGTGGAGTCCTCATGTGGAGCTGATGTGGAGAGAGCAATGGGGCAATCTGGGTTAAAAGGGGGCGGGGCTTAATCGCGAGTAGGGGCGGGGCTTAACATAAATATGGAAAAGTGTTAGTAATAGGCTGGGGAAGGAGGAGAAGTGGGAGAGAAGTGCAAGTTTACAGTGTGAGGGGGTTGAACACACTCCCTGAGGGGTAAAACTTGATACACAACCCTGTGGCAGTCAGTGGGTTAAGTGTGAATCTGATGGCTGTCTGTCCTGTGACTTGATGGCAAATGATGACAGTGAAGAAATAATTGAGCAATGAGGACCTACCTTAACTAGGGTGACCACGGGTCCCGGAACGTCCGGGACTGTCCCTTATTTTAGGGCTATGTCCCGCGTCCCGGGTCCCCTTCAACCGGGACAATGAAGTGTCCCGGAATGAAGCCAAGCCGCCCTGGATGTCAGCCTGCAAGTGGTGTGTCACATCATGGACGCCGCTCGCGGCGTCCATGATATGACACACCGCTTGCAGGCTGACATCCAGGGCGGCAATGCAGCTTACCTGGAGGCAAGCGCTCTAGTAATACAGAGCGCTGGGAGGTGACATCATCTCCCAGCGCTCTGCATTACTGAGCACAGCGCGCGGGAGCTTCAAGGACCAGGGACTTAAGGTATGATGGGGCAACTAGGGTGACCACGTCCCGGAATGGCAGAAGGGAAATGTGGTCACCCTAACCTTAACCCTTTGAGTGCCATTTTGTTCCTCTGGTGCTGCACTACAGGTCCTGCTGAGGCCTCTGGGAGTCAGGGTGAGTGAGTGTGTGTGTGTGTCAGCCATATGTATTTCTGGCTTTGTGTGTGTATGTGGTGTATGTGGTGCTGTGTGTGTGAGTGGGGGCATGTCTGTTTGGTGCTGTGTAAGTGGGGCGTGTGAGTGGGGCATGTGTGAGTGGGGCATGTGTGTGTGTGTGTGTGTTTGTGTGGTGCTGTGTGAGTGGGGCATGTGTGTGTGGTGGTCTGTGTGTGGAGTGGGGCATGTGTGTGTGGTGCTGTGTGAGTGGGGCATGTGTGTTTGTCTGTGGTGTAGGAGCAAGTGGCGGCCATATTGTTTTTTTTCTGACTTTGATAGTGGTGGGCGGGCTGCATAGTGGGGGCGGGCCAACTCCCTGCATGATTGAATCACCCAATAGGAGTAGTAACTCCTGCTTTATGCCTCCCTGGGTGTGTTTTGGCAGGCACAAAGTCTTCTTTTATATATATACTAGCAACATGGGACTGCGTTGCCCGTCATGTTATGACCATTGGGCGCACGTGTGTGAAATGCAGACACACTGATAACACAGACATATGCAACACACAGGCAGACACATACCATACATCCCAAGTGTGCCTCTTTAGGAGATATTAAGGGTCCTTACCTCCCAAGTGTCCCTCTTTAGGAGATATTAGGGGTCCATACCTCCCAAGTGTCCCTCCCAAGTGTCAATCTTTAGGAGATATTAGGGGTCTGTACCTCCCAAGTGTCCCTCTTTAGGAGATATTAGGGGTCTGTACCTCCCAAGTGTCCCTCTTTAGGCGATATTAGGGCTCAATACCTCCTAAGTGTCCCTCTTTAGGAGATATTAGGGGTCTGTACCTCCCAAGTGTCCCTCTTTAGGAGATATTAGGGCTCCGTACCTCCCAAGTGTCCCTCTTCAGGAGATATTAGGGGTCCGTACCTCCCAAGTGCCCCTCTTTAGGAGATATTAGGGGTCCATACCTCCCTAGTGTCCCTCTTTAGGAGATATTAGGGGTCTGTACCTCCCAAGTGTCCCTCTTTAGGAGATATTAGGGGTCCATACCTCCCAAGTGTCCCTCTTTAGGAGATATTAGGGGTCCATACCTCCCAAGTGTCCTTCTTTAGGAGATATTAGGGGTCCGTACCTCCCGAGTGTCCATCTTTAGGAGATATTAGGCGTCCTTACCTCCCAGGTGTCCCTCTTTAGGAGATATTTGGGGTTCCATACCATCCAAGTGTCCCTCATTAGGAGATATTAGGGCTCCTTACCTACCAAATGTCCTCTTTAGGAGATATTAGGGGTCTGTACCTCCCAAGTGTCCCTCTTTAGGAGATATTAGGGGTCCGTACCTCCCAAATTTCCATCTTTAGAAGATATAGGGGTTCAAACCTCCCAAGTGTCCCTCTTTAGGAGATATTAGGGGTCTGTACCTCCCAAATGTCCATCTTTAGGAGATGTTAGGGGTCTGTACCTCCAAAGTGTCCCTCTTTAGGAGATATTAGGGGTCCGTACCTCCCAAGTGTCCCTTTTTAGGAGATATTAGGGGTCCGTACCTCCCAAGTGCCCCTCTTTAGGAGATATTAGGGGTCCATACCTCCCTAGTGTCCATCTTTAGGAGATATTAGGGGTCTGTACCTCCCAAGTGTCCCTCTTTAGGAGATATTAGGGCTCCTTACCTCCCAAGTGTCCCTCTTCAGGAGATATTAGGGGTCCGTACCTCCCAAGTGCCCCTCTTTAGGAGATATTAGGGGTCCATACCTCCCTAGTGTCCCTCTTTAGGAGATATTAGGGGTCTGTACCTCCCAAGTGTCCCTCTTTAGGAGATATTAGGGGTCCATACCTCCCAAGTGTCCCTCTTTAGGAGATATTAGGGGTCCATACCTCCCAAGTGTCCTTCTTTAGGAGATATTAGGGGTCCGTTACCTCCCAAGTGTCCCTCTTTAGGAGATATTAGTGCTCCGTACCTCTCAAGTGTCCCTCTTTAGGAGATATTAGGGGTCCGTACCTCCCAAGTGTCCTTCATTAGGAGATATTATGGGTCTGTACCTCCCAAGTGTGCCTCTTTAGGAGATATTAGGGGTCTGCACCTCCCAAGTGTCCCTCTTTAGGAGATATTAGGGGTCCGTACCTCCCTAGTGTCCCTCTTTAGGAGATATTAGGGGTCTGCACCTCCCAAGTGTCCCTCTTTAGGAGATATTAGGGGTCTGTACCTCCAAGTGTCCCTCTTTAGGAGATATTAGGGGTCCGTACCTCCCTAGTGTCCCTCTTTAGGAGATATTAGGGGTCTGCACCTCCCAAGTGTCCCTCTTTAGGAGATATTAGGGGTCTGTACCTCCCAATTGTCCCTCTTTAGGAGATATTAGGGGTCCGTACCTCCCTAGTGTCCCTCTTTAGGAGATATTAGGGGTCTGCACCTCCCAAGTGTCCCTCTTTAGGAGATATTAATGGGTCTGTACCTCCCAAGTGTCCCTCTTTAGGAGATATTAGGCGTCCATACCTCCCAAGTGTCCCTCTTTAGGAGATATTAGAGGTCCGTACCTCCCAAGTGTCCCTCTTTAGGAGATATTAGAGGTCCGTACCTCCCAAGTGTCCCTCTTTAGGAGATATTAGGGCTCCGTACCTCTCAAGTGTCCCTCTTTAGGAGATATTAGGGGTTATACCTCTCAAGTGTCCCTCTTTAGGAGATATTAGGGGTCCGTACCTCCCAAGTGTCCCTCTTTAGGAGATATTCGGGGTTCCATACCATCCAAGTGTCCCTCATTAGGAGATATTAGGGCTCTGTACCTACCAAATGTCCCTCTTTAAGAGATATTAGGGGTCTGTACCTCCCAAGTGTCCCTCTTTAGGAGATATTAGGGGTCCGTACCTCCCAAGTGTCCCTCTTTAGAAGATATTAGGGGTCTGTACCTCCCAAGTGTCCCTCTTTAGGAGATATTATGGGTCTGTACCTCCCAAGTGTCCCTCTTTAGGAGATATTAAGGGTCCATACCTCCCAAGTGTCCCTCTTTAGGAGATATTAGGGGTCCATACCTCCCAAGTGTCCCTCCCAAGTGTCCATCTTTAGGAGATATTAGGGGTCTGTACCTCCCAAGTGTCCCTCTTTAGGAGATATTAGGGGTCTGTACCTCCCAAGTGTCCCTCTTTAGGCGATATTAGGGCTCAATACCTCCTAAGTGTCCCTCTTTAGGAGATATTAGGGGTCTGTACCTCCCAAGTGTCCCTCTTTAGGAGATATTAGGGCTCCGTACCTCCCAAGTGTCCCTCTTCAGGAGATATTAGGGGTCCGTACCTCCCAAGTGCCCCTCTTTAGGAGATATTAGGGGTCCATACCTCCCTAGTGTCCCTCTTTAGGAGATATTAGGGGTCTGTACCTCCCAAGTGTCCCTCTTTAGGAGATATTAGGGGTCCATACCTCCCAAGTGTCCCTCTTTAGGAGATATTAGGGGTCCATACCTCCCAAGTGTCCTTCTTTAGGAGATATTAGGGGTCCGTACCTCCCAAGTGTCCCTCTTTAGGAGATATTAGGGCTCCGTACCTCTCAAGTGTCCCTCTTTAGGAGATATTAGGGGTCCGTACCTCCCAAGTGTCCTTCATTAGGAGATATTAGGGGTCCGTACCTCCCAAGTGTCCATCTTTAGGAGATATTAGGTGTCCTTACCTCCCAGGTGTCCCTCTTTAGGAGATATTCGGGGTTCCATACCATCCAAGTGTCCCTCTTTAGGAGATATTAGGGGTCCGTACCTCCCAAGTGTCCCTCTTTAGGAGATATTAGGGCTCCGTACCTCTCAACTGTCCCTCTTTAGGAGATATTAGGGGTTATACCTCTCAAGTGTCCCTCTTTAGGAGATATTAGGGGTCCGTACCGCCCAAGTGTCCCTCTTTAGGAGATATTCGGGGTTCCATACCATCCAAGTGTCCCTCATTAGGAGATATTAGGGCTCTGTACCTACCAAATGTCCCTCTTTAAGAGATATTAGGGGTCTGTACCTCCCAAGTGTCCTCTTTAGGAGATATTAGGGGTCCGTACCTCCCAAGTGTCCCTCTTTAGAAGATATTAGGGGTCTGTACCTCCCAAGTGTCCCTCTTTAGGAGATATTATGGGTCTGTACCTCCCAAGTGTCCCTCTTTAGGAGATATTAAGGGTCCATACCTCCCAAGTGTCCCTCTTTAGGAGATATTAGGGGTCCATACCTCCCAAGTGTCCCTCCCAAGTGTCCATCTTTAGGAGATATTAGGGGGTCTGTACCTCCCAAGTGTCCCTCTTTAGGAGATATTAGGGGTCTGTACCTCCCAAGTGTCCCTCTTTAGGCGATATTAGGGCTCAATACCTCCTAAGTGTCCCTCTTTAGGAGATATTAGGGGTCTGTACCTCCCAAGTGTCCCTCTTTAGGAGATATTAGGGCTCCTTACCTCCCAAGTGTCCCTCTTCAGGAGATATTAGGGGTCCGTACCTCCCAAGTGCCCCTCTTTAGGAGATATTAGGGGTCCATACCTCCCTAGTGTCCCTCTTTAGGAGATATTAGGGGTCTGTACCTCCCAAGTGTCCCTCTTTAGGAGATATTAGGGGTCCATACCTCCCAAGTGTCCCTCTTTAGGAGATATTAGGGGTCCATACCTCCCAAGTGTCCTTCTTTAGGAGATATTAGGGGTCCGTACCTCCCAAGTGTCCCTCTTTAGGAGATATTAGTGCTCCGTACCTCTCAAGTGTCCCTCTTTAGGAGATATTAGGGGTCCGTACCTCCCAAGTGTCCTTCATTAGGAGATATTAGGGGTCCGTACCTCCCAAGTGTCCATCTTTAGGAGATATTAGGTGTCCTTACCTCCCAGGTGTCCCTCTTTAGGAGATATTCGGGGTTCCATACCATCCAAGTGTCCCTCATTAGGAGATATTAGGGCTCGGTACCTACCAAATGTCCCTCTTTAAGAGATATTAGGGGTCTGTACCTCCCAAGTGTCCCTCTTTAGGAGATATTAGGGGTCCGTACCTCCCAAGTGTCCCTCTTTAGAAGATATTAGGGGTCTGTACCTCCCAAGTGTCCCTCTTTAGGAGATATTATGGGTCTGTACCTCCCAAGTGTGCCTCTTTAGGAGATATTAAGGGTCCTTACCTCCCAAGTGTCCCTCTTTAGGAGATATTAGGGGTCCATACCTCCCAAGTGTCCCTCCCAAGTGTCAATCTTTAGGAGATATTAGGGGTCTGTACCTCCCAAGTGTCCCTCTTTAGGAGATATTAGGGGTCTGTACCTCCCAAGTGTCCCTCTTTAGGCGATATTAGGGCTCAATACCTCCTAAGTGTCCCTCTTTAGGAGATATTAGGGGTCTGTACCTCCCAAGTGTCCCTCTTTAGGAGATATTAGGGCTCCGTACCTCCCAAGTGTCCCTCTTCAGGAGATATTAGGGGTCCGTACCTCCCAAGTGCCCCTCTTTAGGAGATATTAGGGGTCCATACCTCCCTAGTGTCCCTCTTTAGGAGATATTAGGGGTCTGTACCTCCCAAGTGTCCCTCTTTAGGAGATATTAGGGGTCCATACCTCCCAAGTGTCCCTCTTTAGGAGATATTAGGGGTCCATACCTCCCAAGTGTCCTTCTTTAGGAGATATTAGGGGTCCGTACCTCCCGAGTGTCCATCTTTAGGAGATATTAGGCGTCCTTACCTCCCAGGTGTCCCTCTTTAGGAGATATTTGGGGTTCCATACCATCCAAGTGTCCCTCATTAGGAGATATTAGGGCTCCTTACCTACCAAATGTCCCTCTTTAGGAGATATTAGGGGTCTGTACCTCCCAAGTGTCCCTCTTTAGGAGATATTAGGGGTCCGTACCTCCCAAATGTCCATCTTTAGAAGATATTAGGGGTTCAAACCTCCCAAGTGTCCCTCTTTAGGAGATATTAGGGGTCTGTACCTCCCAAATGTCCATCTTTAGGAGATGTTAGGGGTCTGTACCTCCAAAGTGTCCCTCTTTAGGAGATATTAGGGGTCCGTACCTCCCAAGTGTCCCTTTTTAGGAGATATTAGGGGTCCGTACCTCCAAGTGCCCCTCTTTAGGAGATATTAGGGGTCCATACCTCCCTAGTGTCCATCTTTAGGAGATATTAGGGGTCTGTACCTCCCAAGTGTCCCTCTTTAGGAGATATTAGGGCTCCTTACCTCCCAAGTGTCCCTCTTCAGGAGATATTAGGGGTCCGTACCTCCCAAGTGCCCCTCTTTAGGAGATATTAGGGGTCCATACCTCCCTAGTGTCCCTCTTTAGGAGATATTAGGGGTCTGTACCTCCCAAGTGTCCCTCTTTAGGAGATATTAGGGGTCCATACCTCCCAAGTGTCCCTCTTTAGGAGATATTAGGGGTCCATACCTCCCAAGTGTCCTTCTTTAGGAGATATTAGGGGTCCGTACCTCCCAAGTGTCCCTCTTTAGGAGATATTAGTGCTCCGTACCTCTCAAGTGTCCCTCTTTAGGAGATATTAGGGGTCCGTACCTCCCAAGTGTCCTTCATTAGGAGATATTAGGGGTCCGTACCTCCCAAGTGTCCATCTTTAGGAGATATTAGGTGTCCTTACCTCCCAGGTGTCCCTCTTTAGGAGATATTCGGGGTTCCATACCATCCAAGTGTCCCTCATTAGGAGATATTAGGGCTCTGTACCTACCAAATGTCCCTCTTTAAGAGATATTAGGGGTCTGTACCTCCCAAGTGTCCCTCTTTAGGAGATATTAGGGGTCCGTACCTCCCAAGTGTCCCTCTTTAGAAGATATTAGGGGTCTGTACCTCCCAAGTGTCCCTCTTTAGGAGATATTATGGGTCTGTACCTCCCAAGTGTGCCTCTTTAGGATATTAAGGGTCCATACCTCCCAAGTGTCCCTCTTTAGGAGATATTAGGGGTCCATACCTCCCAAGTGTCCCTCCCAAGTGTCAATCTTTAGGAGATATTAGGGGTCTGTACTCCCAAGTGTCCCTCTTTAGGAGATATTAGGGGTCTGTACCTCCCAAGTGTCCCTCTTTAGGCGATATTAGGGCTCAATACCTCCTAAGTGTCCCTCTTTAGGAGATATTAGGGGTCTGTACCTCCCAAGTGTCCCTCTTTAGGAGATATTAGGGCTCCGTACCTCCCAAGTGTCCCTCTTCAGGAGATATTAGGGGTCCGTACCTCCCAAGTGCCCCTCTTTAGGAGATATTAGGGGTCCATACCTCCCTAGTGTCCCTCTTTAGGAGATATTAGGGGTCTGTACCTCCCAAGTGTCCCTCTTTAGGAGATATTAGGGGTCCATACCTCCCAAGTGTCCCTCTTTAGGAGATATTAGGGGTCCATACCTCCCAAGTGTCCTTCTTTAGGAGATATTAGGGGTCCGTACCTCCCGAGTGTCCATCTTTAGGAGATATTAGGCGTCCTTACCTCCCAGGTGTCCCTCTTTAGGAGATATTCGGGGTTCCATACCATCCAAGTGTCCCTCATTAGGAGATATTAGGGCTCCTTACCTACCAAATGTCCCTCTTTAGGAGATATTAGGGGTCTGTACCTCCCAAGTGTCCCTCTTTAGGAGATATTAGGGGTCCGTACCTCCCAAATGTCCATCTTTAGAAGATATTAGGGGTTCAAACCTCCCAAGTGTCCCTCTTTAGGAGATATTAGGGGTCTGTACCTCCCAAATGTCCATCTTTAGGAGATGTTAGGGGTCTGTACCTCCAAAGTGTCCCTCTTTAGGAGATATTAGGGGTCCGTACCTCCCAAGTGTCCCTTTTTAGGAGATATTAGGGGTCCATACCTCCCAAGTGTCCCTCTTTAGGAGATATTAGGGGTCTGTACCTCCCAAGTGTCCATCTTTAGGAGAGAATAGGGGTCTGTACCTCCCAAGTGTCCATCTTTAGGAGAGATTAGGGGTCTGTACCTCCCAAGTGTCCCTCTTTAGGAGATATTAGGGGTCCTTACCTCCCAGGTGTCCCTCTTTAGGAGATATTAAGGGTCCATACCGCCCAAGTGTCCCTCTTTAGGAGATATTCGGGGTTACATACCTCCCAAGTGTCCCTCTTTAGGAGATATTAGGGGTCTGTACCTCCCAAGTGTCCATCTTTAGGAGAGATTAGGGGTCTGTACCTCCCAAGTGTCCCTCTTTAGGAGATATTAGGGGTCTGTACCTCCCAAGTGTCCCTCTTTAGGAGATATTAGGGGTCCTTACCTCCCAGGTGTCCCTCTTTAGGAGATATTAAGGGTCCATACCGCCCAAGTGTCCCTCTTTAGGAGATATTCGGGGTTACATACCTCCCAAGTGTCCCTCTTTAGGAGATATTAGGGGTCTGTACCTCCCAAGTGTCCCTCTTTAGGAGATATTAGGGGTCCGTACCTCCCAAGTGTCCCTCTTTAGGAGATATTAGGGGTCCATACCTCCCAAGGGTCCCTCTTTAGGAGATATTAGGGGTCCATACCTCCCAAGTGTCCCTCTTTAGGAGATATTAGGGGTCTGTACCTCCCAAGTGTCCCTCTTTAGGAGATATTAGGGGTCTGTACCTCCCAAGTTTCCCTCTTTAGGAGATATTAAGGGTCCATACCGCCCAAGTGTCCCTCTTTAGGAGATATAAGGGGTCCGTACCTCCCATGTGTCCCTCTTTAGGAGATATAAGGGGTCCGTACCTCCCATGTGTCCTTCTTTAGGAGATACTAGGATTCCTTATCACCCGTGTGGTAATGCAGATAGAGGCCTCATCTCATTTTCATGGTTTTCCTGCTCCACCTCCATAACAGCTATTTATGGATTATTCCTCATGCTTTGTAAAGACAAACTATATAGTAAGTGTTGAGGGAAAAACATGGTGTTAACCCTTTGAGTGCCAGAGGACATGCAACGCATTGCAAAGCAATGCGTTCCGTACTCCTGTGGTGCTCAAAGGGTTAAAGTGGGAAAGACCACAGTGTCCATATTCATTCACCCATTGTGACGGAAGTCACCAGATTTCTGTTATATTCGTTACTTGTTTCTTCTAAACCAATCTAGTAACTTTAAACGTGCAGAGTAATGTGGGATAGTGTTGGGAATGCACCATCAAATGGAAAATAGGTGGCGCACTGGAGAGCCACTGGTTTTTTTCTTCTACAATAAATATTTATTTCTTCTGTTAAAAATGATGTGTCATGTAAGAGAATTGTGTCACCTTGAGCTGTTATGGAGGTCACTTGTTTTCTGTTCAGAACTTTGGCCGGAATTCATCAAACAGCGGAAAGAACAGTGTATTAAATACGTTGCTCTTCGCCGTGATCACTGATGGATACCTTCGGGTATTCATCAATCATTTTGCGTGTTTCCCTGCTTTGCATACACGAAGCAGGGAAATTTGCGTAAATTGCCCAGTCCGGGGAAAAACCCAAATCGTACGCATACGCGAAAATGTGTTTGTGTGGTGTTCGCCCGATACAATCAAATGGCATTCACCAGATTGAAGCTAGAGGATCACATTTGTGGATCTATCTGGACTTGTTTATTGAAGAATAAGAGATGACCAGATACAATCCGAAAGTCACTGAACGGGCAAATGGTTAACGTGCAACAAAATCCTCAGATTCTCCTGCGCTTTAAAAGGATAGTAATGTTTCATAATAAAAGCAGTTCTAATTAATCATCATAGTATTTGGACTTTGGAGAGTGTTATTTCAATTCTGTCAGAGTTGTAGTACAAGAGTAATTCAATGATAAAGTATCCCCCTCCTGCCCCTTTTACTGATGTAACACTGCTCAGCCAGATCAGAAGGGAGGTGCCCAGGTAGACTGCAGAGAGGGACAATCTTCAATTAAGATAAGGGAAAAACACTGAGAAGAAACTTGTCAAGGGGGGAAGGCTTTCATTGTTCTCATAGAAGAAGACTGTCCCCTTCTGTTATCTGTCTGGTCTATGGACTGGATTCCACATCTGAGAAGAGATGGCTTACACTAGGTAAAAGGGGGGCAGGGCTTTCATTGTTCTCATAGGAAGAAGATTGTCCCCTTCTGTTATCTGTCTGGTCTATGGACTGGATTCCACATCTGAGAAGAGATGGCTTACACTAGGTAAAAGGGGCAGGAGGGGAAACTTTGCTTGTGAATATCTCTTATACCATAAAGGTTTGAGAGATAAGACTTATATCATTCTTCATGTTTTTTTAATGCTACAAAATAAAATAAAGATGAAACAAAGTATTACTATCCCTTTAATCCATTCACACCTTGATGAATCCCGGCTTTTGTTGTTGAAAAGTGTGTGAAGGAACTAAGGGTAGGTAACGTTCCATTAGGATTTGTATATTTTCAGTGTGTTAGAGTGGTTGTCCCTCGCTGCATTCGTCTGGTCCCACAACCGGATTGCAGTTCGAAGGGGAGGAGGCCAGAAGGGGGGGGGGGGGGTCCGTTTACATTCAACAGAAAAGTAAGTTATTAGACATAGCGCAAAGTGTTACGTTTATAATAGAGAAGACACAGATATCTACTTTAAACATAACACTTTGCACAATCCGGTCTTGGGACCAGACAGATGCACCGAGGGACAGTCTTCACTCAGTAAGTATAATGAACCCCTTGATGAAGGAGACAGGATTTTCCCTTTCTTACTGAAGATTGTCCCTCGTCGCTCTCCATCCGGACCAGACTGAGAGGCAGCGTGACGCGGCCAGAAGGGGCGGGAAGTGGATCCTTTTACACTGAATATCTTTAAAACTACAGAAAAGTAAGTTATTAAACATAGCGCCAAGTGTTATGTTTATAATAGAGAAGACTCAGAGATCTACTTTATTTTAGACATTGCGATCCCTTTAATTAAAAGTATCTCCTGTTAATGAAAAGGTTAGCAATGACTGATCTAGGGAGTTAACCCTTTGAGTGCCAGAGGAGTATCCAGCGCAGAGCCTCTCTGGCACTCAAAGGGTTAAAATAATTTTCATTTGGGGCTGGGATTGGATTATATACAAGGGCCACAAATGGCTCAGTTTGGATGTCTGTCCTCTCTGTAACTGTCTTGGCTGCTTCACAATGCGTTAAGTATCTCTCTGGCATGCAAAGGGTTAATATCAAGTCCTGAGCTCCTGAAGTACGTAGATGCTCGTGTACCTACAAGTCTAAAATAGAGATGACTCGTCCGTCCTCGCTGTGCTGGCGCAGTTCCCTTCTGTCACACAGACGTACGTTAGTCACGCACCAAAATAGTTTTACTGCTAAATATCAGTTAAAATAAGAATGCTATGACAACGGGGGAGAGAGGCAGAGAGAGAGAGAGAGAGAACGTGCTTTAACCCTTCGTGCTGTAGCGTAATCTCCGGTGCATTGTGAATCCCAGAGTACTAAGATGAATTGGAGGAATTCTGGGTCAAACCAAGTGCACCGTAGGGGAAAAATAAATATTCCCGTTGATTTAAATTGGACTTTTAACCACTTGAGTGCTCTGCAATGCATTGAAGACCTCTCTAGCATTCAAAGGATTACATACATAGCAGTTTAGTTTGAAAAAAGACTTGTGTCCATCTAGTCCAACCCTTTTCCTATTCCTGTTTACCATTGTTGATCCAAAAGAAGGCAAAAAAACACCCTCATTACAGCAATTTCAAATTCTGCTTTGAACGGGAGGAAAAATTCCTTCTTGATTCCAAATAGCAATCAGATTCCTCCCTGGATCAACAAGAACTAAGTATTAATCCCAATACTAACGTACATATCCCTCTATGTTCTGCTCTTTTAAAAATTATCCAGGCCCTTTTTAAAGGCATCTAATGTATTTGATAGCGCCACCTCCTCAGGCAGTGAATTCCATAACTTTACTGTCCTTACCTTAAAGAATCCGATTAAGGCCGGGATTCATCAAACTGCGGGAAGAGCAGAGTATCAAATACGCTGCTCTTCGCCGCCATCATTGATGGATACCTTCGGGTATTCATCACTGATTTTGCGTGTTTCCCTGTTTTGCATTTGCGAAGCAGGGAAACGTGCGTAAGTTTGTCAGTCATGGGAAAAACACTCGTATACTCATACACGAAAATGTGTATGTGTGTGTTCACCCCATGCATTCAAATGGGATTCGCCAGCTTGAAGCTAGCGGATCACATTTGCGGATCTATCTGGCCATCCCAGATACAATATGAAAGTCACTGAATGGGCGAATGGTTAATACGCAGAGAAATCCTCTGATTTACCTGCATATTAATACATTCGCACCTTGATGACTCCCGACCTAAATCCCCATTTAAATCAACAGGAGTGTAAGAAATGTTTGTCTTTCTATGACACTGTTAGTTTGATCCTGGATTATAAATTATCTGGGTACATAGCAACGTAGCGGATGAGTATGAATAGACACCCCGATCAAATCCCACCTTTGCCGCATCATCCTGGTTTTGTTGATCAGTTGCATTGTGTGTATAATTATTACTTTAGATTGAAAGCTCTTCAGAGCGGTATCCTTGCTGCCATTTGTGGGCTAGATTTTATTACAGGTGCTAATTTTATCACTGCTTTTATCTCTAGTTTTCCCCATAGACTTTAATAGGAAAATGTTTGATAAAACTGGTGTTAACATTTATCACCTGCAATAGAATCCAGCCCAAGATGTTCAAAAAGTGATGGGGCTGGATTGTGTTGCAGGTGATAAATGTTACCTCCTGTTTTATCAAAAATTTTCCTATTGAAGTCTATGGGGAAACCTGGAGATAAAAGCAGAGATAAAATTAGCACCTGCAATAGTATCCATCCCTTAGCCTGTAATCAGATTTAACCCCTTAACGACTGGTGGTGTGGTCACTTAAGGACCACGAAGCATTTTTTAAATTTCCGGTTCCGGACTCCCCGAACGACGTGCAGCCACGGGGAGAGCACGGAATCCCATGACAGTCATAGTACATCATGGGTCGTTAACTCGGATCGACCCATGACGTACTATGACCATCAAGGGTTGTTAAGGGGTTAAAAAGTGCTTTCGCCACAGTCTGTCCATTCTGAGACATGTTTCCGTCATTTTTTTGCATGCAATGCCACTATCTCCGTCAAAGGGAAGAAGCTGTCTTAAAAGTGGGCGTGATTTAATCTACCGTCACATTGTAGGGTATTTTCAGAAAAAAGAAATCATTTCAATGTCACTTTTTTGTCTGATTAACGTCATTTTTTTCCCCGACAAAATAAAAATGGTCTGAACTTGGAGAAGACGAATTGAAGTCCTGTTATCAGGAATGAGAAGCAATTTGTCATTTCAAAGACAAAAAATGTCTTTGTTTCTTTGATAATTTTCATTTTAAAGACAGAATCGAAGACATTTTTAACATTAGGATTTGTAAAGGCAACGTTCATCATGATCTTGTTCCGTCATTTTTAATTCTTTAGACACATTTTCAAACGTGACAGATGTACTTCTGAAAATATTGCCCTTCTTTTATCATCAATTCATGATCTGACAATTTTTTCATTATGATGACTTTTTGAACATCTCGCCCTAATTGTACAGCGTTATGCTGTACAATTAGTTATGCTGGCGCTTTATAATATAATGGTAATAACTATCCAATTGCTTTTAACCATTTGAGTGTCAGAGAAGTATCCAACGCATTGCAATGCAATCTTAGTTCATAGAATAACAAAGGAATTGGAGAGGTGATATCACTGGAGAAGTGCACCTCTTTATCACTCCTTAGTGCGTCTCCCCCGTTTGTCTTCACTATATACAGAGTCATTTATGAACACATGTAAAATGACTACATACATGTACAGGTAAAATCTACATTAATAAATAAGAAGATTGGCATGTTACCAAAATTCTCCATCCCTACCAACCACACACAGGAGCGGCAGTAAGGAGTAGATATGCTGATGTCCTCCATACTGCTTCACCCGCACACACACAGGAGCGGCAGTAAGGAGTAGATATGCTGATGTCCTCCATACTGCTTCACCAGCCACATACAGGAGCGGCAGTAAGGAGTAGATATGCTGATGTCCTCCATACTACTTCACCAGCACGTACACAGGAGCGGCATTAAGGAGTAGATATGCTGATGTCCTCCATACTGCTTCACCAGCACACACAGGAGCGGCAGTAAGGAGTAGATATGCTGATGTCCTCCATACTGCTTCACCAGCACGTACACAGGAGCGGCAGTAACGAGTAGATATGCTGATGTCCTCCATACTGCTTCACCAGCACACACACAGGAGCGGCAGTAAGGAGTAGATATGCTGATGTCCTCCATACTGCTTCACCAGCACACACACACACACACAGGAGCGGCAGTAAGGAGTAGATATGCTGATGTCCTCCATACTGCTTCACCAGCACGTACACAGGAGCGGCAGTAAGGAGTAGATATGCTGATGTCCTCCATACTCCTTCACCAGCACGTACACAGGAGCGGCAGTAAGGAGTAGATATGCTGATGTCCTCCATACTGCTTCACCAGCCACACACAGGAGCGGCAGTAAGGAGTAGATATGCTGATGTCTTCCATACTGCTTCACCAGCACACACACACACACAGGAGCGGCAGTAAGGAGTAGATATGCTGATGTCCTCCATACTGCTTCACCAGCACACACACAGGAGCGGAAGTCAGGAGTAGATATGCTGATGTCCTCCATACTGCTTCACCAGCACACACAGGAGCGTCAGTAAGGAGTAGATATGCTGATGTCCTCCATACTGCTTCACCAGCACATACACATGAGCGGCAGTAAGGAGTAGATATGCTGATGTCCTCCATACTGCTTCACCAGCACACACAGGAGCGGCAGTAAGGAGTAGATATGCTGATGTCCTCCATACTGCTTCACCAGCACACACACACAGGAGCGGCAGTAAGGAGTAGATATACTGATGTCCTCCATACCGCTTCACCAACACATACACAGGAACGCAATTTTGTTAGAAGTCGCCACTACTGGCAAAATATCTGCAAGGGCTTTCAGGGCCTCCAGTAGGCATGGGGGAGTGATTTTGATGGGAAAGGGGTGAAGTCTCCCTGTCCTTTCTGGCAAAATCTCTGAAGGAATTCTCACTTTGGCACTTTCTTCTATTCCTTCGTATCTGTTGCTGCTTAACCACCTTCATCTAAATATACACCATGAGCACAGGGGGGGCTTCTTCATTCTTTCAGTACAGCCCACCTTTTGCCCCATTACTATTCTACCCACCCTTTCAACAAACCAAAGAAAAACACCCACCTGCCCTTTCTCTACATGCAAATGCACATTAGCTCCACTTTGTCCACACATCAAAGTCACTACAACCCCCCTTCACTGCAAGCCACCTTCACTACAACTCACCTGTAGCCAAAACCCACCTTTCACCACAGTACTGCTCCGCCCACCCTTTTGCTGCAGCAAAACTCAACTCCCATCCGCCATTTGTCAAGCCACTTTAAGCCCACCCACCTTTCACCACATCATGGCCATTTATGACCAGTGTCTAAACTGCCTCCTGTCCTCCATACTTGAATTTGGGGAGCAGATTCAAACCACTAAAGCTATCTCTGGCAGGCTAAATAGCTTGATACCTGACTGGACGGGTGAGAGCTACTCTCTAGTAGCCGAAGATCTACCAGTGGCTCACGAGATCAGTTCTAAGAAGACTTCAAATGGAGGAGTTTGGCATCTTGGATTCTTGAAAAAATTGTATCCCTCCACAGTCATTATTTACAGTAATAACAGAAGACTGTTTTGGGAACCAGTCCACACAGAACTAATGCATTCTACCTACTGGGGTAATTTTAGGAGGTTCTAGTTTCCCTGTAAAGAAGTAATTACAAAGGAAATGATCTAGATCAAGTGTGTGCAAGGTGAAGCTCTCCATTTTCTGCTGGATTGATGGGAATTATAGTTCAGCAATTCCTTGAAGCCCTCAAGTTGCCCATCACTGATCTAGATAGATAAGAAAGCAAAACACACACACACACACACACACACACAAACAATGGAAAAAGCTAATGGACAACCATTCAGAATGCAGAAAGGTCAGATAGAAAATGTGACGAAAGTAGGTCAGTCAGCTGAATAAGATCTATTCTGGAAGGCTGGAAGGGAAAGAGAGATGGGAACGTAGACTGATAGGTCAGGGTTTACTTCCAGCTGTGCTCAAATTCTGATGGAAATACGCTGCAAAGGTTGACTCAATGAGGCAGAACTAGTTCTAGTGAGGCAGACAGGGATCTAAGGACTAGGAGTTGAGCTAAAATTGGGTTCAGCGGGCAGGTTGTGAGGAGGGAGGGTGACAAGAGAGTTTCATCTTTATCTTCTGACACGTGGGTAAAGGAACCAAGGAATGATTTGTGTGAGTTCATGGGCGGCACCTAATCCAAACTTTAGCAAAGAATTAACAAACGCTCCTGTGTGAAGCCAATTTCCATCTCTGGTTCTGTTCAGAATTGAGGTTTTTTCTTTGTGTAATGTACCAGAATGCAGCACATTATTACTTGGTTATGTTCATGCATGTGAGCTATAGGTCTGCTAAACATATTGTTCCAGTAGGCAATATTGGCAAATGCAATGTTGTTTGCACCCTCCAATGACTGGTTGATCCAAGTGGAAATCAGTCAATCATTATCATCATAAGATGTCCAAGATGCATCTGAGGATGATGGGAGTTGTAGTCAGTCACTGGAGTCCTGGAGTCTCCGCTTTAACCCTTTGAGTGCCAGGGGGTATGCAAGAGTTAAGCTAATGCATGATAAGTCAGATGTGGATTGATAGGTTTGTTTGCTCCCAGCCCTAAACCAAAAAGGTGATCCCTGACCTCTGTATGGAGCAGTGTTTGTGGAGTGATGTCTGTCTGGTCCTCCTTCCAGATCGCACCGATATAGTAAAGTGGTTATAGTGATTGTGTGAGCTTGTAATGACTGACATCTAGATGTAATATTTTGAATGACTGCAGTCAGTGGTGTGAGCTGGTCGATATGAATTAATCTTTATTAATAGACTAGCAACATGGGACGGCGTTGCCCGTCATGTTATGACCATTGGGCGCACGTGTTTGAAATGCAGACACACTGATAAACACAGACATATGCAGCATACAGGCAGACACATACCATACATCCCAAGTGTCCCTCTTTAGGAGGGACAGTCCCTCTTTGAGGGCCAAATCCCTCTGTCCCTCTTTCCCACCCTGTTGTCCCTCTTTTTAGGAGGTCAGACTGTGTGCAGGGCCGGCTCCACCTATAGGCGAGGTAGGCGCCGGCCTAGGGCGCACACGTACTGGGGGCGCGGGCATGCAGCGGAGAAGAGCTGCGCCCACACACACCACGCCAGGAACCACAACACAGTCAGGTCTGTGTTGCTACAGCGCTCCCTCATCTGGTCGGATCTTTAGTAATGCAGAGCGCGCTGGGAGTCATGATCTCCCGCCGCGCTCTGCATTACTGAAGAGAAGACTGCGCGGGAGATACAGGTATGTGATGGGGGGCAAGTTGGAGCTGAGGGGGCATAGTGGAGCTGAGGGGGCAAGTTGGAGCAGATGTGGGGCAAAGTGGAGATGATGGGGGCAAGTTGGAGCTGTTAGGGGAAAGCTGGAGCTGAGGGGGCATAGTGGAGCTGGTGGGGGCAAGTTGGAGACGATGGGCGCAAGTTGGAGCTGATGAGGGTCAAAGTGGAGCTGATGAGGGTCAAAGTGGAGCTGAGGGGGGGCAAGTTGGAGCTGAGGGGGGGCAAGTGGAGCTGAGGGGGGGGCAAAGTGGAGCTGAGGGGGGGCAAGTTGGAGCTGAGGGGGGGCAAGTGGAGCTGAGGGGGGGCAAAGTGGAGCTGCTGGGGGCATAGTGGAGCTGATAGTGGAAAGTTGGAGCTGAGAGGGCATAGTGGAGCTGGTGGGGGCAAGTTGTAGCGGATGGGGGCAAGTTGGAGCGGATGGGGGGCAAAGTGGAGCTGATGGGGGTAAGTTGGAGAGGATGGGGGGCAAAGTGGAGCTGATGGGGGTAAGTTGGAGCTGAGGGGGTAAAGTGAAGCTGAGGGGGCAAAATGGAGCTGGTGGGGGCACGTTGGAGCTGATGGGGGCAAGTTGGAGTTGATAGGGGCAAAGTGGAGCTGGTGGGCCAAAGTGAAGCTGATAAGGGGCAAGTTGGAGCTGGTGGGGGGCATCTCTTACAGGCATCTCCAGAACAGGGGCAGACTGGGCCAGGGGGCAGAGAGAGGACAATCATGAAAAGAGGTTGGGTATAAGTAGGCCGGGGTATAAAGGGGTGGGGCACAAGGGGCGGAGCGAAATGGGCGGCAAAATTAGGTTTTGCATAGGGTGGCAAAAATCCTTGCACCAGCCCTGACTGTGTGGTGTGTATTACTTTGCTCTACAGCAATAAACTTCAGTATATGTGTTTATACATTAGTCTGTGCAAATAAAATACTTTGGTCTTGAACTAAATCATTTATTCAGTTACATAAATAGCCAGTAATAGGTCATGAAATAACCTAAAAATTCTTACTAATGCCCCGCCCACCAGCCACACCCCCAATAATATTACCTAAAACTAACGTGTCCCTCTTTGGCCCTGTGAAATGTTGGGAGGTATGCACATACACACAGTGAGCGGCAGAGACATGCAAAACACATGTACACACAGACAAACTGGAGATGCACACATGGACACACATATGTAACAGAGATGTACACACACAGACACGCAACATATATGAGCAGAAACACATGTGCTCATGAGTTGTATACCCCTCTGGCACTCAAAGGGTTAAGGTATAGAGAGGCATGTCAGAGTTAAATAGCAGTGGGAAGTGTGTTCATACCTGGGAACACTGACTTGTGAAGTCCCTAGAGGGGACTGATGTGGTGCTGATGTGGAGAGACAAATGGGGCAGTCTGGGTTAAAAGTGGGTGGGGCTTAATCACGAGTAGGGGGCGGGGCTTAACATAAATGTGAAAAAGTGTTAGTAATAGGCTGGGGAAGGAGGAGAAGTGGGAGGGGAATAATGCAAGTTTACAGTGTGAGGGGTTTGAACACACTCCATGAGGGGTAAAACTTGATACAGAACCCTGTGGCAGTCAGTGGGTTAAGTGTGAATCTGATGGCTGTCTGTCCTGAGTCTTGCATGGCAAATGGTGACAGTGAAGAAGTAATTCAGCAATGAGGGCCTACCTTAACCCTTTGAGTGCCATTTTGTTCCCCTGGTGATGCAGCACCGTTCAGTGGCTTTACTACAGGCCCTGCTGAGGCCACTGGGAGTCAGGGTGAGTGACTGTATGTCAGCCATATTTCTTTCTGGCTGTGTGTGTGTGGTGGTGCTGTGTGAGTGGGGCATGTGTGTGTAATACCTGTGAACTTTTACTTGTGGAGTCCCTCATGTGGTGCTGATGTGGAGAGAGCAATGGGGCAATCTGGGTTAAAAGGGGGCGGGGCTTAATCGCGAGTAGGGGGCGGGGCTTAACATAAATATGGAAAAGTGTTAGTAATAGGCTGGGGAAGGAGGAGAAGTGGGAGAGAAATGCAAGTTTACAGTGTGAGGAGTTTGAACACTCTCCCTGAGGGGTAAAACTTGATACACAACCCTGTGGCAGTCAGTGGGTTAAGTGTGAATCTGATGGCTGTCTGTCCTGTGTCTTGCATGGCAAATGATGACAGTGAAGAAATAATTGAGCAATGAGGACCTACCTTAACCCTTTGAGTGCAATTTTGTTCCTCTGGTGCTGCACTACAGGTCCTGCTGAGGCCTCTGGGAGTCAGGGTGAGTGACTGTGTGTGTGTGTGTCAGCCATATGTATTTCTGGCTTTGTGTGTGTATGTGGTGTATGTGGTGCTGTGTGTGTGAGTGGGGGCATGTCTGTTTGGTGCTGTGTGAGTGGGGTATGTGTGTGTGTGTGGTGCTGTGTGAGTGGGGCATGTGTGTGTGTTTGTGTGGTGCTGTGTGAGTGGGGCTTGTGTGTGTGGTGGTCTGTGTGTGTGAGTGGGGCATGTGTGTGTGTTTGTGTGGTGCTGTGTGAGTGGGGCATGTGTGTTTGTCTGTGGTGTAGGAGCAAGTGGCGGCCATATTGTTTTTTTCTGACTTTGATAGTGGTGGGCGGGCTGCATAGTGGGGGCGGGCCAACTCCCTGCATGACTGAATCACCCAATAGGAGTAGTAACTCCTGCTTTATGCCTCCCCTGGGTGTGTTTTGGCAGGCACAAAGTCTTCTTTTATATATATAGAAAAGAGACTCTTTTAATCAGTTATAGAATCTAATTTAGACATTTTCTCTCATTACAAGAGCTAATAAACAAGTGTAATCAGTTTTCTAACACAAGAGGCTCTTTCAGCAGAAAAAATAAAATTATCATCGGATTCGATTTTAGGATTTCTAAACAACAAGAACAAAAATAGACTTTATATAGAGAAGTTAACTGACTGCACAGCATAGTTATCTTTGTATAATACATTTATGTTACCAGGGGAGACATCTATATAGAGTAGAAAACAGGGCAGTGTTTGCGTATGTGTCAGCACAGACCATTTAAGACAATAGCCTCCATTTCATTTCAGGGTATGTATGGGATCATCGGATTGGCTTAGTGCATCCCAATGGACTTACTATGGAAATGTTCTAGTTGTAGCATGCATCTAAACTGCACATTCAAAATCTCACCAGAGTGTTTAGGGTGCATTTAAAACTTTAGCCTAAACATGTTGCAAGCGAAGTACCTTAACCTAAGTACACCCCAAACCCCTCAAACCATGCCCAACCTACCCTAAGGGCCATAACCTAGCAACTAACCTAAACTACCCCTCAAACCTAAGTGACCATGACTTCTAACCTAACAAATTCTTACCCCGCAACATTTTGAAGGGTGATGGCACCATTATGATGCCCACAACATTGTGAGTGTGCCATAATGATACTCTCCATGTAGGTGGCACCATTTCAATAAGATACCTCTCCAATGTACACAATCTGCCAGTTTTAAGACTTTAATGTGAACAATCCCAAGATATCTCCTCTGGGGCATGTGCAGAGTAATGAAATAAATGTATGCCAATTAGTACTGTGACTTATTGGTACATGGTGAGTAACAAGGAGCACAGGTAACGTATGCCCAGAAAAGCTCCCACACACTGCAACACACCCCATGGCCCAAGCAACATTAAAGTGAGAATTTTCAGAACAAGAAGGTTGGTAAATGGGTGATAGGCAAGTGTGGCAATAGCAAAACGATACCAGCTGATATTTAGCACAGAATCGTATCAGTACATCAGCCCTAGAGAGGCAAAGGACATGACAGCAAATCTGGAGCAATCTCCTAAGGTGGCATCTGACTTGGTTGTAGATCTTTCCATAAGTCTGTGATCAGCATTTTTAACAGAGACTGGGTAAAAAGTATGAATGTTCCTTCATAATTCCTAAGTGTCCCTCTTTAGGAGAGACAGTCCCTCTATAAGACCCAAATCCCTCTGTCCCTCTTTTCTACCCTGGTGTCCTTGTGTTTAGGACATCAGACTCTGTGGTGTGTATATAAGTATATCACCCTGGTGTCCCTGTGTTTAGGAGATCAGACTGTGTGGTGTGTATAGAAGTGTATCACCCTGGTGTCTCTGTGTTTAGGAGATCAGACTGTGTGGTGTGTATATAAGTGTATCACCCTGGCGTCCCTGTGATTAGGAGATCAGACTGTGTGATGTGTGTATAACTGTATCACCCTGGTGTCCCTGTGTTTAGGAGATCAGACTGTGTGGTGTGTATATAAGTGTATCACCCTGGTGTCCCTGTGTTTAGGAGATCAGACTGTGTGGTGTGTATATAAGTGTATCACACTAGTGTCTCTGTGTTTAGGAGATCAGACTGTGTGATGTGTATATAAGTGTATCACCCTGGTGTCCCTGTGTGTAGGAGATCAGACTGTGTGGTGTGTATATAAGTGTATCACCCTGGTGTCCCTGTGTTTAGGAGATCAGACTGTGTGGTGTGTATAGAAGTGTATCACCCTGGTGTCTCTGTGTTTAGGAGATCAGACTGTGTGGTGTGTATATAAGTGTATCACCCTGGCGTCCCTGTGATTAGGAGATCAGACTGTGTGGTGTGTATAGAAGTGTATCACCCTGGTGTCCATGTGTTTAGGAGATCAGACTGTGTGGTGTGTATAGAAGTGTATCACCCTGGTGTCCCTGTGTTTAGGAGATCAGGCTGTGTGGTATGTATATAAGTGTATCACCCTGGTGTCCCTGTGTTTAGGAGATCAGACTGTGTAGTGTGTATATATGTGTATCACCCTGGTGTCCCTGTGTGTAGGAGATCAGACTGTGTGGTGTGTATATAAGTGTATCACCCTGATGTCCCTGTGTTTAGGAGATCAGACTGTGTGGTGTGTATATAAGTGTATCACCCTGGTGTCCCTGTGTTTAGGAGATCAGACTGTGTGGTGTGTATATAAGTGTATCACCCTGGTGTCCCTGTGTTTAGGAGATCAGACTGTGTGGTGTGTATATAAGTGTATCACCCTGGTGTCCCTGTGTTTAGGAGATCAGACTGTGTGGTGTGTATGCTCCACAGCAATAACATCCACATTAATGTTTGTGTAAACATCAGTAGTTTGTGTTTAAATTAGTCTGTGTTAATAAAATACTTTGGTCTTGTTCTAAATCATTTATTCAGTAACACAAAGCAGTGACAGTACGTCATTGTGTTTTTTTCTAAGTTTCAGCACCAGTCCTACTCACAGTACATCAAAAGTGCCCCATATTTGGCCATTTTCCCTGTTGGCATCTCTGTTCTCTGCCTCTCTCTTTCTCATGATCACAGTGAGGAGTAGAGAGGCAGAGACCAGTGACAGATGTAATATTCACATACATTGCCTTTGTCATGTGGCTCTACCAGCACGTGATCGCTGTAGCCGTGATCACATGTGCGGACCCACTGGTGCGGCTGAAGGTGGCAGCTGCAGTCCTGGAACAGTCAGTTACAGCCTTCCTGGCATGATCACAGAGTGCACTGAGGCTCGCCATGATAATTAACCCTTGACATTCCAGGACCATCGTCTATTTTCAGAGGACGGATTTCTTTGATGGTACGGACAAATCACTCGTCCTGAAGGGGTTAAAGTCTCTCACAGCCCAGACCTTTGCACCTCCCTGGTGCGAGAAGTGTTAATGAAGGAAGCGTAATGGGGTCACCAGCATTATTTCTATCTTACTAATATCAGCAGCTATGTGAGATGATGCCGGTGGCCACCAGTCAAGACTGGACACTGGTCTGATTCTAACGACTCGCAATCTAACGGACACCCAGCCCTGTTGTATCTGCACCTGTCTGCACCCCAACTAGTTACACAGCAGAGAAAAAACCCACAGAGCAGAATCTCCATAGCAACACGGATCGGGCACATGAGCTGTGAAATTCACTCATCCCGTTTCTTACTTTAATTAGCAAAGAAATTAGCTAATAGATGTGAGAAGATGCTGATCAGTTAAATGCACTAATTACTGTCACCTGAAACACCTGGATCCTGTCGCGTCCCATTCTCCGCTGTCACCTCACTCTGAACGTGGAGATGTATCTACAGCGGCGATGAGGCTCATACACAAAGACAAACTGGAGCAATTCTGGGGCAAACTAACTGCACTATAGGGGGAAAACACCAGTTTCTAGTTATTTAAATGGAGAATTGAACCCACTGAATGCAAGAGAAGACTCCAACATATTGCGTTTGGGGCAGTGTCTAGTGCACATGACTGCATCAGACAAACATACATCTGGTCTGCGTTCGGGCAGTCTCTACTGTGCATGACCGTTTCAGACAAACATACATTTGGTCTGTGTTCGGGCAGTCTCTACTGTGCATGACCGTTCCAGACAAACATACATCTGGTCTGTGTTCGGGAAGTCTCTACCGTGCATGACTGTTTCAGACAAACATACATCTGGTCTGTGTTCGGGCAGTCTCTACTGTGCATGACCATTTCAGACAAACATACATCTGGTCTGTGTTCGGGCAGTCTCTGCTGTGCATGACCATTTCAGACAAACATACATCTGGTCTGTGTTCGGGCAGTCTCTACTGTGCATGACCATTTCAAACAAACATACATCTGGTCTGCGTTCGGGCAGTCTCTACTGTGCATGACCATTTCAGACAAACATACATCTGGTCTGCGTTCGGGCAGTCTCTACTGTGCATGACCATTTCAGACAAACATACATCTGGTCTGCGTTCGGGCAGTCTCTGCTGTGCATGACCATTTCAGACAAACATACATCTGGTCTGTGTTCGGGCAGTCTCTACTGTGCATGACCATTTCAGACAAACATACATCTGGTCTGTGTTCGGGAAGTCTCTACTGTGCATGACCGTTTCAGACAAACATACATCTGGTCTGCGTTCGGGCAGTCTCTGCTGTGCATGACCATTTCAGACAAATATACATCTGGTCTGTGTTCGGGCAGTCTCTACTGTGCATGACCGTTTCAGACAAACATACATCTATGCTTTTCTTTTATAGGATAGGTTTTCATAAAAAAAATTTACTGCTCCATTAACCCAGAATTGGCTCAACTCTGCATCAGCCTCAATGCCTCACTTATTGCAGTGCAGTTATAATAAAGTGGACCTGTCAACCTAAGCTAAGTTATTTCTAGAGAATAATAAAACCGTCTTACATGTTTTTTAGTCATTTGTTTGTAATATCTATAGTTTTCAAGAAATGCACCATTATTTGGTGGAGGCACGGTCTGGCATTTTATGCTAATTAGTGCTGGGCCAATATCAGCACATGCTATGAGTGAATCCAGGCATTTCTAACATCACAGTGAGGGAAAATTTGGCCTTGAACAGAACTAATTATCATAGAATGCATTGAATTAGCCTAAAGTGCCAGCCTGTGTCATCAATCCATTAAAGTTTATTTCACAAACACGATTTATTTTAATGCAACAAACAGACAGAATTTACTTCTCTATAAATCAAACTAAACTTGTCTCAGGGCGACAGGTCTGTTAATATTCATTGTATTTCTGTGGTTCTGTATAATTCTGAGAGCTATTCACTGAAAGATTTAATATACAAGAATAAAAAGACAATTCCCTGTGAGACTGAATTCCGGGGGATTTGTTTTACATGTTACGGTGCTTAACGTTTATTAATAAGTCACAGCAGAGGGAAATTTTATAAATTCTTAATGAGATGCAATGTCGTGAGCGAGACAGCTTAACTCGCCGGCGGAACATAGTGACATATTAAAATAATAACATAGAAAAAGAGGAACAAAGTGACATAATAAAAAAGAAAAATAGGAACACAAGAACATCCTATATAATAATTTGCTAGGATGTTTGTCACGATGCAGTCATGTGCAGTGCCCACGGTCAGGCAGTCGCTACTGCGCATGATTGCATCGCGTGAGTGAGGCTACGCATGACTACAGGGCGCACTGTTCACTAGTATACTGGAGGAGCGCAGGTTTATGGTATGTTACACGTTAGCGGCCTATTAACCCTATGAGTGCAAAGCAATGCGTTGCGTACGCCTCTGGCACAAAAAGGTTTAACATTACCCAGACCTTGGTCCGTGTACACAGGATTTTACACTAGTAGTAATATAATAACATTGTATTATAATAACATACCATCATAATAACATAATAATATAGCAAACATAGTAATATAGTAACATAGTAACATAATAACAGTAACATAATAACATAGTATCTTAATAACGTAATATAGCAACGTAGTAACATAATAACAGTAACATAATTACATAGTAATACAATAACAATGGAACATAGATGATGTAGATGAAAGAAGACATGTGTCCATTAAGTCCAGCCCATGCCAAATCACCCTTTTTGATTTAGAGGAAGACAAAAAACCCCCAAAACAATCGAAAGTGGACACATTTCCAATTAAGCGCCAAATGGGAAAAACAATTCCTGCCTGACTCCAAATGGCAGTCAGATATTTCCCTGGATCAACATCCTATCTGCTTTGAAACCAACTGTCATAATTCAAAATACTGTTCTGACCTAGAAGGGTGTCCATTACTTTTTTAAACTAACTAGAAGTATCTGCAAAAACATAATTCTGAGGTAAAGGTTTCCAAAACTTTACTACCCTTATTGTAAAAAAGTCCCTGTCTTTGTTTAGTCAAAAGTGACTTTCCTCTAGTTTTAATGGGTGACCCCATGTTTTTGCTCAGCTCATTCAGTAAATAATTCACTTAGGGTGCCCCTCCTTTTCTATAAAGATTTTAACAAAAATGTGAATCTCAAGCTTGGGTTGTATACTTATGAGAATTGCAAAGCACAATATGTTTGTTTTTGTTATTCTGAATGAGAGACTTAAAATGAACTACATAATTATGTGTTTGTAACCATCAGTACTTCTTGACAATTAATTTATAAGATGTTAGGGACGTCCTGAAATGTCCAGACTGAGTGTTAGGGTACCTTGAGCAACAACAGACTCAGAACCCCTGTTGTATGTGATCAATACCAGTGGGGTATAAAGGGGGATCCTGACGCCCCCCAGTGTCACATTCATTTAAAGTTAATTATAGCAGCCCTACTACATACAGTATTTGTTCTGTGTGTACTGTGGTTGGGAAGCAGTTAATATATAAAAACAGCATCTGACAGATCATTTCTTGCTAGCAAATGATGTCAGGTGCTAAGTGTTCAATTATGTTAAAATGAGTAAATTACTTTGATAATTAGCAAACTCTTCCAGGAAAAATGAACTGAAAGAATTGCTAATGGTTCACAGAGGCACGAGCCAACCGCTTCATTGTACTGATACTGAGACTCACTGTAAAATAACTGCATAGCACATTGTAAAAAATGTACTCACTATCTATTCCTATCCAGAAATACTTACTGTATAAATGTACTCACTATCTATTCCTATCCATAAATACTCACTGTATAAATGTACTCAGTATCTATTCCCATCCAGAAATACTTACTGTATAAATGTACTCACTATCTATTCCTATCCAGAAATACTCACTGTATAAATGTACTCACTATCTATTCCCATCCAGAAATACTCACTGTATAAATGTACTCAGTATCTATTCCCATCCAGAAATACTTACTGTATAAATGTACTCAGTATCTATTCCATCCAGAAATACTACTGTATAAATGTACTCACTATCTATTCCTATCCATAAATACTCACTGTATAAATGTACTCAGTATCTATTCCCATCCAGAAATACTTACTGTATAAATGTACTCACTATCTATTCCTATCCAGAAATACTCACTGTATAAATGTACTCACTATCTATTCCCATCCAGAAATACTCACTGTATAAATGTACTTACTATCTATTCCCATCCAGAAATACTCACTGTATAAATGTACTTACTATCTATTCCCATCCAGAAATACTCACTGTATAAATGTACTCAGTATCTATTCCTATCCAGAAATACTCACTGTATAAATGTACTCACTATCTATTCCCATCCAGAAATACTCACTGTATAAATGTACTTACTATCTATTCCCATCCAGAAATACTCACTGTATAAATGTACTCACTATCTATTCCCATCCAGTAATACTCACTGTATAAATGTACTCACTATCTATTCCTATCCAGAAATACTCACTGTATAAATGTACTTACTATCTATTCCCATCCAGAAATACTCACTGTATAAATGTACTCAGTATCTATTCCTATCCAGAAATACTCACTGTATAAATGTACTCACTATCTATTCCTATCCAGAAATACTCACTGTATAAATGTACTTACTATCTATTCCTATCCAGAAATACTCACTGTATAAATGTACTCACTATCTATTCCAATCCAGAAATACTCACTGTATAAACTTACTCAGTATCTATTCCCATCCAGAAATACTCACTGTATAAACGTACTCACTATCTATTCCCATCCAGAAATACTCACTGTATAAATGTACTCACTATCTACTCCCATCCAGAAATACTCACTGTATAAATGTACTTACTATCTATTCCTATCCAGAAATACTCACTGTATAAATGTACTCACTATCTATTCCTATCCAGAAATACTCACTGTATAAATGTACTCACTATCTATTCCTATCCAGAAATACTCACTGTATAAATGTACTCAGTATCAATTCCTATCCAGAAATACTCACTGTATAAATGTACTAACTATCTATTCCTATCCAGAAATACTCACTGTATAAATGTACTCACTATCTATTTCCATCCAGAAATACTCACTGTATAAATGTACTCACTATCTATTCCTATCCAGAAATACTCACTGTATAAATGTACTCACTATCTATTCCTATCCAGAAATACTCACTGTATAAATGTACTCACTATCTTTTCGTATCCAGAAATACTCACTGTATAAATGTACTCAGTATCTATTCCTATCCAGAAATACTCACTGTATAAATCAACTCAGTATCTATTCCATCCAGAAATACTCACTGTATAAATGTACTCATTATCTATTCCTATCCAGAACTACTCACTGTATAAATGTACTCACTATCTATTCCTATCCAGAACTACTCACTGTGTAAATGTACTCACTATCTATTCCTATCCAGTAATACTCACTGTATAAATGTATTCAGTATCTATTCCCATCCAGAAATACTCACTGTATAAATTTACTCACTATCTATTCCATCCAGAAATACTCACTGTATAAATGTACTCAGTATCTATGCCATCCAGAAATACTCACTGTATAAATGTACTCACTATCTATTCCCATCCAGAAATACTCACTGTATAAATGTACTCACTATCTATTCCCATCCAGAAATACTCACTGTATAAATGTACTCAGTATCTATTCCTATCCAGAAATACTCACTGTGTAAATGTACTCACTATCTATTCCTATCCAGTAATACTCACTGTATAAATGTACTCAGTATCTATTCCTATCCAGAAATACTCACTATAAATGTACTCACTATCTATTCCCATCCAGAAATACTCACTGTGTAAATGTACTCACTATCTATTCCTATCCAGTAATACTCACTGTATAAATGTATTCAGTATCTATTCCCATCCAGAAATACTCACTGTATAAATTTACTCACTATCTATTCCATCCAGAAATACTCACTGTATAAATGTACTCACTAGCTATTCCTATCCAGTAATACTCACTGTATAAATGTACTCACTATCTATTCCATCCAGAAATACTCACTATAAATGTACTCACTATCTATTCCCATCCAGAAATACTCACTGTATAAATGTACTCAGTATCTATTCCTATCCAGAAATACTCACTGTGTAAATGTACTCACTATCTATTCCTATCCAGAAATACTCACTGTATAAATGTACTCAGTATCTATTCCTATCCAGAAATACTCACTGTATAAACGTACACAGTATCTATTCCCATTCAGAAATACTCACTGTATAAACGTACTCACTATCTATTCCCATCCAGAAATACTCATTGTATAAATGTACTCACTATCTATTCAAATCCAGAAATACTCACTGTATAAATGTACTCACTATCTATTCCTATCCAGAACTACTCACTGTATAAATGTACTCACTATCTATTCCTAACCATAAAAACTCACTGTATAAATGTACTCACTATCTATTCCCATCCAGAAATACTCACTGTATAAATGTACTCACTATCTATTCCTATCCAGAAATACTCACTGTATAAACGTACTCAGTATCTATTCCTATCCAGAAATACTCACTGTATAAATGTACTCACTATCTATTCCTATCCAGAAATACTCACTGTATAAATGTACTCACTATCTATTCCTATCCAGAAATACTCACTGTATAAATGTACTTATTATCTTTTTCTATCCAGAAATGCTCACTATATAAATGTACTAACTATCTATTCCTATCCAGAAATACTCACTGTATAAATGTACTCAGTATCTATTCGTGTCCAGAAAAACTCACTGTATAAATGTACTCAATATCTTTTCCTATCCAGAAATACTCACTGTATAAATGTACTCACTATCTATTCCTATCCAGAAATACTCACTGTATAAATGTACTCACTATCTATTTCTATCCAGAAATACTCACTGTATAAATGTACTTATTATCTTTTTCTATCCAGAAATGCTCACTATATAAATGTACTAACTATCTATTCCTATCCAGAAATACTCACTGTATAAATGTACTCACTATCTATTCCTATCCAGAAACACTCACTGTATAAATGTACTCAGTATCTATTCCCATTCAGAAATACTCACTGTATAAATGTACTCAGTATATATTCCTATCCAGAAATACTCACTGTATAGACGTATTCAGTATCTATTCCTATCCAGAAATACTCACTGTGTAAATGTACTCACTATCTATTCCCATCCAGAAATACTCACTGTATAAATATACTCAGTATCTATTCCCATCCAGAAATACTCACTGTATAAATGTACTCAGTATCTATTCCTAACCAGAAATACTCATTGTATAAATGTACTCACTATCTATTCCTATCTAGAAATACTCAATGTATAAATGTACTCACTATCTATTCCTATCCAGAAATACTCACTGTATAAATGTACTCACTATCTATTCCATCCAGAAATACTCACTGTATAAATGTACTCAGTATCTATTCGTATCCAGAAATACTCACTGTATAAATGTACCTAGTATCTTTTCCTATCCAGAAATACTCACTGTATAAATGTACTAACTATCTATTCCTATCCAGAAATACTCACTGTATAAATGTACTCACTATCTATTCCTATCCAGAAATACTCATTGTATAAATGTACTCACTATCTATTCCATCCAGAAATACTCACTGTATAAATGTACTCACTATCTATTCCTATCCAGAAATACTCACTGTATAAATGTACTCACTATCTATTCCCATCCAGAAATACTCACTGTATAAATGTACTCACTATCTATTCCTATCCAGAAATACTCACTGTATAAATGGACTCACTATCTATTACATCCAGAAATATTCACTGTATAAATGTACTCACTATCTATTCCTTTCTAGAAATACTCACTGTATAGACGTTTTCAGTATCTATTCCTATCCAGAACTACTCACTGTATAAATGTACTCAGTATCTATTCCTATCCAGAAATACTCACTGTATAAATGTACTCACTGTCTATTCCATCCAGAAATACTAACTGTATAAATGTACTAACTATCTATTCCTATCCAGAAATACTCACTGTATAAATGTACTCACTATCTATTCCATCCAGAAATACTCACTGTATAAATGTACTCACTATCTATTCCTATCCAGAAATACTCACTGTATAAATGTACTCACTATCTATTCCATCCAGAAATACTCACTGTATAAATGTACTCACTATCTATTCCTATCCAGAAATACTCACTGAATAAATGTACTCAGTATCTATTCCCATCCAGAAATATTCACTGTATAAATGTACTCAGTATCTATTCCTATCCAGAAATTCTCACTGTATAAATGTACTCACTATCTATTCCTATCCAGAAATACTCACTGTATAAATGTACTCACTATCTATTCCTATCCAGAAATACTCACTGTATAAATGTACTCAGTATCTATTCGTATCCAGAAATACTCACTGTATAAATGAACCTAGTATCTTTTCCTGTCCAGAAATACTCACTGTATAAATGTACTCACTATCTATTCCTATCCAGAAATACTCACTGTATAAATGTACTCAAGATCTATTCCTATCCAGAAATACTCACTGTATAAATGTACTTTGTATCTTTTCCTATCCAGAAATACTCACTGTATAAATGTACTCAATATCTATTCCTATCCAGAAACACTCACTGTATAAATGTACTCACTATCTGTTCCATCCAGAAATACTCACTGTATAAATGTACTCACTATCTATTCCTATCCAGAAATACTCACTATATAAATGTACTCACTATCTATTCCTATCCAGAAATACTCACTGTATAAATGTACTCACTATCTATTCCATCCAGAAATACTCACTGTATAAATGTACTCACTATCTATTCCTATCCAGAAATACTCACTGTATAAACGTACTCAGTATCTATTCCTATCCAGAAATACTCACTGTATAAATGTACTCACTATCTATTCCTATCCAGAAATACTCACTGTATAAATGTACTCACTATCTATTCCTATCCAGAAATACTCACTGTATAAATGTACTTATTATCTTTTTCTATCCAGAAATGCTCACTATATAAATGTACTAACTATCTATTCCTATCCAGAAATACTCACTGTATAAATGTACTCAGTATCTATTCGTGTCCAGAAAAACTCACTGTATAAATGTACTCAATATCTTTTCCTATCCAGAAATACTCACTGTATAAATCTACTCACTATCTATTCCTATCCAGAAATACTCACTGTATAAATGTACTCACTATCTATTTCTATCCAGAAATACTCACTGTATAAATGTACTTATTATCTTTTTCTATCCAGAAATGCTCACTATATAAATGTACTAACTATCTATTCCTATCCAGAAATACTCACTGTATAAATGTACTCACTATCTATTCCTATCCAGAAACACTCACTGTATAAATGTACTCAGTATCTATTCCCATTCAGAAATACTCACTGTATAAATGTACTCAGTATATATTCCTATCCAGAAATACTCACTGTATAGACGTATTCAGTATCTATTCCTATCCAGAAATACTCACTGTGTAAATGTACTCACTATCTATTCCCATCCAGAAATACTCACTGTATAAATATACTCAGTATCTATTCCCATCCAGAAATACTCACTGTATAAATGTACTCAGTATCTATTCCTAACCAGAAATACTCATTGTATAAATGTACTCACTATCTATTCCTATCTAGAAATACTCAATGTATAAATGTACTCACTATCTATTCCTATCCAGAAATACTCACTGTATAAATGTACTCACTATCTATTCCATCCAGAAATACTCACTGTATAAATGTACTCAGTATCTATTCGTATCCAGAAATACTCACTGTATAAATGTACCTAGTATCTTTTCCTATCCAGAAATACTCACTGTATAAATGTACTAACTATCTATTCCTATCCAGAAATACTCACTGTATAAATGTACTCACTATCTATTCCTATCCAGAAATACTCATTGTATAAATGTACTCACTATCTATTCCATCCAGAAATACTCACTGTATAAATGTACTCACTATCTATTCCTATCCAGAAATACTCACTGTATAAATGTACTCACTATCTATTCCCATCCAGAAATACTCACTGTATAAATGTACTCACTATCTATTCCTATCCAGAAATACTCACTGTATAAATGGACTCACTATCTATTACATCCAGAAATATTCACTGTATAAATGTACTCACTATCTATTCCTTTCTAGAAATACTCACTGTATAGACGTTTTCAGTATCTATTCCTATCCAGAACTACTCACTGTATAAATGTACTCAGTATCTATTCCTATCCAGAAATACTCACTGTATAAATGTACTCACTGTCTATTCCATCCAGAAATACTAACTGTATAAATGTACTAACTATCTATTCCTATCCAGAAATACTCACTGTATAAATGTACTCACTATCTATTCCATCCAGAAATACTCACTGTATAAATGTACTCACTATCTATTCCTATCCAGAAATACTCACTGTATAAATGTACTCACTATCTATTCCATCCAGAAATACTCACTGTATAAATGTACTCACTCTCTATTCCTATCCAGAAATACTCACTGAATAAATGTACTCAGTATCTATTCCCATCCAGAAATATTCACTGTATAAATGTACTCAGTATCTATTCCTATCCAGAAATTCTCACTGTATAAATGTACTCACTATCTATTCCTATCCAGAAATACTCACTGTATAAATGTACTCACTATCTATTCCTATCCAGAAATACTCACTGTATAAATGTACTCAGTATCTATTCGTATCCAGAAATACTCACTGTATAAATGAACCTAGTATCTTTTCCTGTCCAGAAATACTCACTGTATAAATGTACTCACTATCTATTCCTATCCAGAAATACTCACTGTATAAATGTACTCAAGATCTATTCCTATCCAGAAATACTCACTGTATAAATGTACTTTGTATCTTTTCCTATCCAGAAATACTCACTGTATAAATGTACTCAATATCTATTCCTATCCAGAAACACTCACTGTATAAATGTACTCACTATCTGTTCCATCCAGAAATACTCACTGTATAAATGTACTCACTATCTATTCCTATCCAGAAATACTCACTATATAAATGTACTCACTATCTATTCCTATCCAGAAATACTCACTGTATAAATGTACTCACTATCTATTCCATCCAGAAATACTCACTGTATAAATGTACTCACTATCTATTCCTATCCAGAAATACTCACTGTATAAATGTACTCACTATCTATTCCCATGCAGTAATAGTCACTGTATAAATGTACTCACTATCTATTCCTATCCAGAAATACTCACTGTATAAATGTACTCACTATCTATTCCTATCCAGAAATACTCACTGTATAAATGTACTCACTATCTATTCCATCCAGAAATACTCACTGTATAAATGTACTCACTATCTATTCCTATCCAGAAATACTCACTGTATAAATGTACTCACTATCTATTCCATCCAGAAATACTCACTGTATAAATGTACTCACTATCTATTCCTATCCAGAAATACTCACTGTATGAATGTACTCACTATCTATTCCTATCCAGAAATACTCACTGTATAAATGTACTCACTATCTATTCCATCCAGAAGTACTCACTGTATAAATGTACTCACTATCTATTCCTATCCAGAAATACTCACTGTATAAATGTACTCACTATCTATTCCCATCCAGTAATAGTCACTGTATAAATGTACTCAGTATCTATTCCTATCCAGAATACTCACTGTATAAATGTACTCACTATCTATTCCTATCCAGAAATACTCACTATATGAATGTACTCACTATCTATTCCCATCCAGAAATTCTCACTGTATAAATGTACTCACTATCTATTCCTATCCAGAAATACTGACTGTATAAATGTACTCAGTATCTATTCCTATCCAGAAATACTCATTGTATAAATGTACTCACTATCTATTCCTATCCAGAAATACTCACTGTAGAAATGTACTCACTATCTATTCCTATCCAGAAATACTCACTGTAGAAATGTACTATCTATTCCCATCCAGAAATACTCACTGTATAAATGTACTCAGTATCTATTAAATCCAGAAATATTGACTATATAAATGTACTCAGTATCTATTCCTATCCAGAAATATTCACTGTATAAATGTACTCAGTATCTATTCCATCCAGAAATACTCACTGTATAAATGTACTCACTATCTATTCCCATCCAGAAATACTCACTGTATAAATGTACTCACTATCTATTCCTATCCAGAAATACTCACTGTATAAATGTACTCACTATCTATTCCTGTCTAGAAATACTCACTGTATAGACGTATTCAGTATCTATTCCTATCCAGAACTACTCACTGTATAACTCACTATCTATTCCCATCCAGAAATACTCACTGTATAAATGTACTCAGTATATATTCCATCCCGAAATACTCATTGTATAAATGTACTCACTATCTATTCCTATCCAGAAATACTCACTGTATAAGTGTACCTAGTATCTTTTCCTATCCAGAAATACTCACTGTATAAATGTACTCACTATCTATTCCTATCCAGAAATACTCACTGTATAAATGTACTCAGTATCTATTCGTATTCAGAAATACTTACTGTATAAATGTACTTAGTGTCTTTTCCTATCCAGAAATACTCACTGTATAAATGTACTCACTATCTATTACTATCCAGAAATACTCACTGTATAAATGTATTCACTATCTATTCCTATCCAGAAATACTCACTGTATAAATGTACTTAGTATCTTTTCCTATCCAGAAATGCTCACTGTATAAATGTACTCAATATCTATTCCTATCCAGAAACAACTCACTGTATAAATGTACTCACTATCTATTCCTATCCAGAAATACTCACTGTATAGACGTATTCAGTATCTATTCCTGTTTAGAACTACTCACTGTATAAATGTACTCACTATCTATTCCTATCCAGAAATACTCACTGTGTAAATGTACTCACTATCTATTCCCATCCAGAAATACTCACTGTATAAATGTACTCACTATCTATTCGTATCCAGAAATACTCACTGTATAAATGTATTCAGTATCTATTCCCATCCAGAAATACTCACTGTATAAATTTACTCACTATCTATTCCATCCAGAAATACTCACTGTATAAATGTACTCAGTATCTATGCCATCCAGAAATACTCACTGTATAAATGTACTCACTATCTATTTCCATCCAGAAATACTCACTGAATAATTGTACTCACTATCTATTCCCATCCAGAAATACTCACTGTATAAATGTACTCAGTATCTATTCCTATCCAGAAATACTCACTGTGTAAATGTACTCACTATCTATTCCTATCCAGTAATACTCACTGTATACATGTACTCAGTATCTATTCCTATCCAGAAATACTCACTATAAATGTACTCACTATCTATTCCCATCCAGAAATACTCACTGTGTAAATGTACTCACTATCTATTCCTATCCAGTAATACTCACTGTATAAATGTATTCAGTATCTTTTCCCATCCAGAAATACTCACTGTATAAATTTACTCACTATCTATTCCTATCCAGAAATACTCACTGTATAAATGTACTTAGTATCTTTTCCTATCCAGAAATACTCACTGTATAAATGTACTCAATATCTATTCCTATCCAGAAACAACTCACTGTATAAATGTACTCACTATCTATTCCTATCCAGAAATACTCACTGTATAGACGTATTCAGTATCTATTCCTGTTCAGAACTACTCACTGTATAAATGTACTCACTATCTATTCCTATCCAGAAATACTCACTGTGTAAATGTACTCACTATCTATTCCCATCCAGAAATACTCACTGTATAAATGTACTCACTATCTATTCGTATCCAGAAATACTCACTGTATAAATGTATTCAGTATCTATTCCCATCCAGAAATACTCACTGTATAAATTTACTCACTATCTATTCCATCCAGAAATACTCACTGTATAAATGTACTCAGTATCTATGCCATCCAGAAATACTCACTGTATAAATGTACTCACTATCTATTCCCATCCAGAAATACTCACTGTATAAATGTACTCACTATCTATTCCCATCCAGAAATACTCACTGTATAAATGTACTCAGTATCTATTCCTATCCAGAAATACTCACTGTGTAAATGTACTCACTATCTATTCCTATCCAGTAATACTCACTGTATACATGTACTCAGTATCTATTCCTATCCAGAAATACTCACTATAAATGTACTCACTATCTATTCCCATCCAGAAATACTCACTGTGTAAATGTACTCACTATCTATTCCTATTCAGTAATACTCACTGTATAAATGTATTCAGTATCTTTTCCCATCCAGAAATACTCACTGTATAAATTTACTCACTATCTATTCCATCCAGAAATACTCACTGTATAAATGTACTCACTAGCTATTCCTATACAGTAATACTCACTGTATAAATGTACTCACTATCTATTCCATCCAGAAATACTCACTATAAATGTACTCACTATCTATTCCCATCCAGAAATACTCACTGTATAAATGTACTCAGTATCTATTCCTATCCAGAAATACTCACTGTGTAAATGTACTCACTATCTATTTCTATCCAGAAATACTCACTGTATAAATGTACTCAGTATCTATTCCTATCCAGAAATACTCACTGTATAAACGTACACAGTATCTATTCCCATTCAGAAATACTCACTGTATAAACGTACTCACTATCTATTCCCATCCAGAAATACTCACTGTATAAATGTACTCACTATCTATTCAAATCCAGAAATACTCACTCTATAAATGTACTCACTATCTATTCCTATCCAGAACTACTCACTGTATAAATGTGCTCACTATCTATTCCTAACCATAAATACTCACTGTATAAATGTACTCACTATCTATTCCCATCCAGAAATACTCACTGTATAAATGTACTCACTATCTATTCCTATCCAGAAATACTCACTGTATAAATGTACTCACTATCTATTCCTATCCAGAAATACTCACTGTATAAACGTACTCAGTATCTATTCCTATCCAGAAATACTCACTGTATAAATGTACTCACTATCTATTCCTATCCAGAAATACTCACTGTATAAATGTACTCACTATCTATTCCTATCCAGAAATACTCACTGTATAAATGTACTTAATATCTTTTTCTATCCAGAAATGCTCACTATATAAATGTACTAACTATCTATTCCTATCCAGAAATACTCACTGTATAAATGTACTCAGTATCTATTCGTGTCCAGAAAAACTCACTGTATAAATGTACTCAATATCTTTTCCTATCCAGAAATACTCACTGTATAAATGTACTCACTATCTATTCCTATCCAGAAATACTCACTGTATAAATGTACTCACTATCTATTCCTATCCAGAAATACTCACTGTATAAATGTACTCACTATCTATTTCTATCCAGAAATACTCACTGTATAAATGTACTTATTATCTTTTTCTATCCAGAAATGCTCACTATATAAATGTACTAACTATCTATTCCTATCCAGAAATACTCACTGTATAAATGTACTCACTATCTATTCCTATCCAGAAACACTCACTGTATAAATGTACTCAGTATCTATTCCCATCCAGAAATACTCACTGTATAAATGTACTCAGTATATATTCCTATCCAGAAATACTCACTGTATAGACGTATTCAGTATCTATTCCTATCCAGAAATACTCACTGTGTGAATGTACTCACTATCTATTCCCATCCAGAAATACTCACTGTATAAATATACTCAGTATCTATTCCCATCCAGAAATACTCACTGTATAAATGTACTCAGTATCTATTCCTAACCAGAAATACTCATTGTATAAATGTACGCACTATCTATTCCTATCTAGAAATACTCACTGTATAAATGTACTCACTATCTATTCCTATCCAGAAATACTCACTGTATAAATGTACTCACTATCTATTCCATCCAGAAATACTCACTGTATAAATGTACTCAGTATCTATTCGTATCCAGAAATACTCACTGTATAAATGTACCTAGTATCTTTTCCTACACAGAAATACTCACTGTATAAATGTACTAACTATCTATTCCTATCCAGAAATACTCACTGTATAAATGTACTCACTATCTATTCCTATCCAGAAATACTCATTGTATAAATGTACTCACTATCTATTCCATCCAGAAATACTCACTGTATAAATGTACTCACTATCTATTCCTATCCAGAAATACTCACTGTATAAATGTACTCACTATCTATTCCTATCCAGAAACACTCACTGTATAAATGTACTCAGTATCTATTCCCATCCAGAAATACTCACTGTATAAATGTACTCAGTATATATTCCTATCCAGAAATACTCACTGTATAGACGTATTCAGTATCTATTCCTATCCAGAAATACTCACTGTGTGAATGTACTCACTATCTATTCCCATCCAGAAATACTCACTGTATAAATATACTCAGTATCTATTCCCATCCAGAAATACTCACTGTATAAATGTACTCAGTATCTATTCCTAACCAGAAATACTCATTGTATAAATGTACGCACTATCTATTCCTATCTAGAAATACTCACTGTATAAATGTACTCACTATCTATTCCTATCCAGAAATACTCACTGTATAAATGTACTCACTATCTATTCCATCCAGAAATACTCACTGTATAAATGTACTCAGTATCTATTCGTATCCAGAAATACTCACTGTATAAATGTACCTAGTATCTTTTCCTACACAGAAATACTCACTGTATAAATGTACTAACTATCTATTCCTATCCAGAAATACTCACTGTATAAATGTACTCACTATCTATTCCTATCCAGAAATACTCATTGTATAAATGTACTCACTATCTATTCCATCCAGAAATACTCACTGTATAAATGTACTCACTATCTATTCCTATCCAGAAATACTCACTGTATAAATGTACTCACTATCTATTCCCATCCAGAAATACTCACTGTATAAATGTACTCAGTATCTATTCCTATCCAGAAATACTCACTATAAATGTACTCACTATCTATTCCCATCCAGAAATACTCACTGTGTAAATGTACTCACTATCTATTCCTATCCAGTAATACTCACTGTATAAATGTATTCAGTATCTTTTCCCATCCAGAAATACTCACTGTATAAATTTACTCACTATCTATTCCATCCAGAAATACTCACTGTATAAATGTACTCACTAGCTATTCCTATCCAGTAATACTCACTGTATAAATGTACTCACTATCTATTCCATCCAGAAATACTCACTATAAATGTACTCACTATCTATTCCCATCCAGAAATACTCACTGTATAAATGTACTCAGTATCTATTCCTATCCAGAAATACTCACTGTGTAAATGTACTCACTATCTATTCCTATCCAGAAATACTCACTGTATAAATGTACTCAGTATCTATTCCTATCCAGAAATACTCACTGTATAAACGTACACAGTATATATTCCCATTCAGAAATACTCACTGTATAAACGTACTCACTATCTATTCCCATCCAGAAATACTCACTGTATAAATGTACTCACTATCTATTCAAATCCAGAAATACTCACTGTATAAATGTACTCACTATCTATTCCTATCCAGAACTACTCACTGTATAAATGTACTCACTATCTATTCCTAACCATAAATACTCACTGTATAAATGTACTCACTATCTATTCCCATCCAGAAATACTCACTGTATAAATGTACTCACTATCTATTCCTATCCAGAAATACTCACTGTATAAATGTACTCACTATCTATTCCTATCCAGAAATACTCACTGTATAAACGTACTCAGTATCTATTCCTATCCAGAAATACTCACTGTATAAATGTACTCACTATCTAATCCTATCCAGAAATACTCACTGTATAAATGTACTCACTATCTATTCCTATCCAGAAATACTCACTGTATAAATGTACTTATTATCTTTTTCTATCCAGAAATGCTCACTATATAAATGTACTAACTATCTATTCCTATCCAGAAATACTCACTGTATAAATGTACTCAGTATCTATTCGTGTCCAGAAAAACTCACTATATAAATGTACTCAATATCTTTTCCTATCCAGAAATACTCACTGTATAAATGTACTCACTATCTATTCCTATCCAGAAATACTCACTGTATAAATGTACTCACTATCTATTCCTATCCAGAAATACTCACTGTATAAATGTACTCACTATCTATTTCTATCCAGAAATACTCACTGTATAAATGTACTTATTATCTTTTTCTATCCAGTAATGCTCACTATATAAATGTACTAACTATCTATTCCTATCCAGAAATACTCACTGTATAAATGTACTCACTATCTATTCCTATCCAGAAACACTCACTGTATAAATGTACTCAGTATCTATTCCCATCCAGAAATACTCACTGTATAAATGTACTCAGTATATATTCCTATACAGAAATACTCACTGTATAGACGTATTCAGTATCTATTCCTATCCAGAAATACTCACTGTGTAAATGTACTCACTATCTATTCCCATCCAGAAATACTCACTGTATAAATATACTCAGTATATATTCCCATCCAGAAATACTCACTGTATAAATGTACTCAGTATCTATTCCTAACCAGAAATACTCATTGTATAAATGTACGCACTATCTATTCCTATCTAGAAATACTCACTGTATAAATGTACTCACTATCTATTCCTATCCAGAAATACTCACTGTATAAATGTACTAACTATCTATTCCATCCAGAAATACTCACTGTATAAATGTACTCAGTATCTATTCGTATCCAGAAATACTCACTGTATAAATGTACCTAGTATCTTTTCCTATCCAGAAATACTCACTGTATAAATGTACTAACTATCTATTCCTATCCAGAAATACTCACTGTATAAATGTACTCACTATCTATTCCTATCCAGAAATACTCATTGTATAAATGTACTCACTATCTATTCCATCCAGAAATACTCACTGTATAAATGTACTCACTATCTATTTCTATCCAGAAATACTCACTGTATAAATGTACTCACTATCTATTCCCATCCAGAAATACTCTCTGTATAAATGTACTCACTATCTATTCCTATCCAGAAATACTCACTGTATAAATGGACTCACTATCTATTACATCCAAAAATATTCACTGTATAAATGTACTCACTATCTATTCCTTTCTAGAAATACTCACTGTATAGACGTATTCAGTATCTATTCCTATCCAGAACTACTCACTGTATAAATGTACTCAGTATCTATTCCTATCCAGAAATACTCACTGTATAAATGTACTAACTATCTATTCCTATCCAGAAATACTCACTGTATAAATGTACTCACTATCTATTCCATCCAGAAATACTCACTGTATAAATGTACTCACTATCTATTCCTATCCAGAAATACTCACTGTATAAATGTACTCACTATCTATTCCCATCCAGTAATAGTCACTGTATAAATGTACTCACTATCTATTCCTATCCAGAAATACTCACTGAATAAATGTACTCAGTATCTATTCCCATCCAGAAATATTCACTGTATAAATGTACTCAGTATCTATTCCTATCCAGAAATTCTCACTGTATAAATGTACTCACTATCTATTCCTATCCAGAAATACTCACTGTATAAATGTACTCACTATCTATTCCTATCCAGAAATACTCACTGTATAAATGTACTCAGTATCTATTCGTATCCAGAAATACTCACTGTAAAATGAACCTAGTATCTTTTCCTGTCCAGAAATACTCACTGTATAAATGTACTCACTATCTATTCCTATCCAGAAATACTCACTGTATAAATGTACTCACTATCTATTCCTATCCAGAAATACTCACTGTATAAATGTACTTTGTATCTTTTCCTATCCAGAAATACTCACTGTATAAATGTACTCAATATCTATTCCTATCCAGAAACACTCACTGTATAAATGTACTCACTTTCTGTTCCATCCAGAAATACTCACTGTATAAATGTACTCACTATCTATTCCTATCCAGAAATACTCACTATATAAATGTACTCACTATCTATTCCTATCCAGAAATACTCACTGTATAAATGTACTCACTATCTATTCCATCCAGAAATACTCACTGTATAAATGTACTCACTATCTATTCCTATCCAGAAATACTCACTGTATAAATGTACTCACTATCTATTCCCATGCAGTAATATTCACTGTATAAATGTACTCACTATCTATTCCTATCCAGAAATACTCACTGAATATATGTACTCACTATCTATTCCTATCCAGAAATACTCACTGTATAAATGTACTCACTATCTATTCCATCCAGAATTACTCACTGTATAAATGTACTCACTATCTATTCCTATCCAGAAATACTCACTGTATAAATGTACTCACTATCTATTCCTATCCAGAAATACTCACTGTATAAATGTACTCACTATCTATTCCATCCAGAAATACTCACTCTATAAATGTACTCACTATCTATTCCTATCCAGAAATACTCACTGTATAAATGTACTCACTATCTATTCCCATCCAGTAATAGTCACTGTATAAATGTACTCACTATCTGTTCCATCCAGAAATACTCACTGTATAAATGTACTCACTATCTATTCCTATCCAGAAATACTCACTATATAAATGTACTCACTATCTATTCCTATCCAGAAATACTCACTGTATAAATGTACTCACTATCTATTCCATCCAGAAATACTCACTGTATAACTGTACTCACTATCTATTCCTATCCAGAAATACTCACTGTATAAATGTACTCACTATCTATTCCCATCCAGTAATAGTCACTGTATAAATGTACTCAGTATCTATTCCCATCCAGAAATTCTCACTGTATAAACGTACTCACTATCTATTCCTATCCAGAAATACTGACTGTATAAATGTACTCAGTATCTTTTCCTATCCAGAAATAATCACTGTATAAATGTACTCACTATCTATTCCCATCCAGAAATACTCACTGTATAAATGTACTGACTATCTATTCCTATCCATAAATACTCATTGTATAAATGTACTCAGTATCTATTCCTATCCAGAAATACTCACTTTATAGATGTACTCAATGTCTATTCCTATCCAGAAATACTCACTGTATAAAAGTACTCAGTATCTATTCCCATCCAGAAATACTCACTGTATAAATGTACTCAGTATCTATTCCATTCAGAAATACTCACTGTATAAATGTACTCAGTATCGATTCCTATCCAGAAAAACTCACTGTATAAATGTACTCACTATCTATTCCTATCCAGAAATACTCACTGTAGAAATGTACTCAGTATCTATTCGTATCCAGAAATACTCACTGTATAAATGTACCTAGTATCATTTCCTTTCCAGAAATACTCACTGTATAAATGTACTCACTATCTATTCCTATCCAGAAATACTCACTATATAAATGTACCTAGTATCTTTTCCTATCCAGAAATACTCACTGTATAAATGTACTCACTATCTATTCCTATCCAGAAATACTCACTGTATAAATGTACGTAGTATCTTTTCCTATCCAGAAATACTCACTGTATAGATGTACTCACTATCTATTCCTATCCAGAAACACTCACTGTATAAATGTACTTAGTATCTATTCCTATCCAGAAATATTCACTGTATAAATGTACTCACTATCTATTCCTATCTAGAAATACTCACTGTATAAATGTACTCACTGTCTATTCCATCCAGAAATACTCACTGTATAAATGTACTCACTATCTATCCTATCCAGAAATACTCACTGTATAAATGTACTCACTATCTATTCCTATCCAGAAATACTCACTGTATAAATGTACTCACTATCTATTCCATCCAGAAATACTCACTGTATAAATGTACTCACTATCTATTCCTATCCAGAAATACTCACCGTATAAATGTACTCACTATCTAGTCCCATTCAGAAATACTCACTGTATAAATGTATTCACTATCTATTCCTATCCAGAAATACTCACTGTATAAATGTACTCACTATCTATTCCTTTCTAGAACTACTCACTGTATAAATGTACTCAGTATCTATTCCTATCCAAAAATACTCACTGTATAAAAGTACTCAGTATCTATTCGCATCCAGAAATACTCACTGTATAAATGTACTCACTATCTATTCCTATCCAGAAATACTCACTGTATAAATGTACTCACTATCTATTCCCATCCAGAAATACTCACTGTATAAATGTACTCACTATCTATTCCTATCCAGAAATACTCACTGTATAAATGTACTCACTATCTATTCCATCCAGAAATACTCACTGTATAAATGTACTCACTATCTATTCCTATCCAGAAATAATCACTGTATAAATGTACTCACTATCTATTCCTATCCAGAAATACTCACTGTATCAATGTACTCACTATGTATTCCATCCAGAAATACTCACTGTATAAATGTACTCACTATCTATTCCTATCCAGAAATACTCACTGTATAAATGTACTCACTATCTATTCCCATCCAGAAATACTCACTGTATAAATGTACTCACTATCTATTCCCATCCAGAAATACTCACTGTATAAATGTACTCACTATCTATTCCCATCCAGAAATACTCACTGTATAAATGTACTCACTATGTATTCCATCCAGAAATACTCACTGTATAAATGTACGTAGTATCTTTTCCTGTCCAGAAATACTCACTGTATAGATGTACTCACTATCTATTACTATCCAGAAACACTCACTGTATAAATGTACTTAGTATCTATTCCTATCCAGAAATATTCACTGTATAAATGTACTCAGTATCTATTCCATCCAGAAATACTCACTGTATAAATGTACTCACTATCTATTCCATCCAGAAATACTCACTGTATAAATGTACTCACTATCTATTCCTATCCAGAAACACTCACTGTATAAATGTACTCAGTATCTATTCCCATCCAGAAATACTCACTGTATAAATGTACTCAGTATATATTCCTATACAGAAATACTCACTGTATAGACGTATTCAGTATCTATTCCTATCCAGAAATACTCACTGTGTAAATGTACTCACTATCTATTCCCATCCAGAAATACTCACTGTATAAATATACTCAGTATATATTCCCATCCAGAAATACTCACTGTATAAATGTACTCAGTATCTATTCCTAACCAGAAATACTCATTGTATAAATGTACGCACTATCTATTCCTATCTAGAAATACTCACTGTATAAATGTACTCACTATCTATTCCTATCCAGAAATACTAACTGTATAAATGTACTAACTATCTATTCCATCCAGAAATACTCACTGTATAAATGTACTCAGTATCTATTCGTATCCAGAAATACTCACTGTATAAATGTACCTAGTATCTTTTCCTATCCAGAAATACTCACTGTATAAATGTACTAACTATCTATTCCTATCCAGAAATACTCACTGTATAAATGTACTCACTATCTATTCCTATCCAGAAATACTCATTGTATAAATGTACTCACTATCTATTCCATCCAGAAATACTCACTGTATAAATGTACTCACTATCTATTTCTATCCAGAAATACTCACTGTATAAATGTACTCACTATCTATTCCCATCCAGAAATACTCTCTGTATAAATGTACTCACTATCTATTCCTATCCAGAAATACTCACTGTATAAATGGACTCACTATCTATTACATCCAAAAATATTCACTGTATAAATGTACTCACTATCTATTCCTTTCTAGAAATACTCACTGTATAGACGTATTCAGTATCTATTCCTATCCAGAACTACTCACTGTATAAATGTACTCAGTATCTATTCCTATCCAGAAATACTCACTGTATAAATGTACTAACTATCTATTCCTATCCAGAAATACTCACTGTATAAATGTACTCACTATCTATTCCATCCAGAAATACTCACTGTATAAATGTACTCACTATCTATTCCTATCCAGAAATACTCACTGTATAAATGTACTCACTATCTATTCCCATCCAGTAATAGTCACTGTATAAATGTACTCACTATCTATTCCTATCCAGAAATACTCACTGAATAAATGTACTCAGTATCTATTCCCATCCAGAAATATTCACTGTATAAATGTACTCAGTATCTATTCCTATCCAGAAATTCTCACTGTATAAATGTACTCACTATCTATTCCTATCCAGAAATACTCACTGTATAAATGTACTCACTATGTATTCCTTTCCAGAAATACTCACTGTATAAATGTACTCAGTATCTATTCGTATCCAGAAATACTCACTGTAAAATGAACCTAGTATCTTTTCCTGTCCAGAAATACTCACTGTATAAATGTACTCACTATCTATTCCTATCCAGAAATACTCACTGTATAAATGTACTCACTATCTATTCCTATCCAGAAATACTCACTGTATAAATGTACTTTGTATCTTTTCCTATCCAGAAATACTCACTGTATAAATGTACTCAATATCTATTCCTATCCAGAAACACTCACTGTATAAATGTACTCACTTTCTGTTCCATCCAGAAATACTCACTGTATAAATGTACTCACTATCTATTCCTATCCAGAAATACTCACTATATAAATGTACTCACTATCTATTCCTATCCAGAAATACTCACTGTATAAATGTACTCACTATCTATTCCATCCAGAAATACTCACTGTATAAATGTACTCACTATCTATTCCTATCCAGAAATACTCACTGTATAAATGTACTCACTATCTATTCCCATGCAGTAATATTCACTGTATAAATGTACTCACTATCTATTCCTATCCAGAAATACTCACTGAATATATGTACTCACTATCTATTCCTATTCAGAAATACTCACTGTATAAATGTACTCACTATCTATTCCATCCAGAATTACTCACTGTATAAATGTACTCACTATCTATTCCTATCCAGAAATACTCACTGTATAAATGTACTCACTATCTATTCCTATCCAGAAATACTCACTGTATAAATGTACTCACTATCTATTCCATCCAGAAATACTCACTCTATAAATGTACTCACTATCTATTCCTATCCAGAAATACTCACTGTATAAATGTACTCACTATCTATTCCCATCCAGTAATAGTCACTGTATAAATGTACTCACTATCTGTTCCATCCAGAAATACTCACTGTATAAATGTACTCACTATCTATTCCTATCCAGAAATACTCACTATATAAATGTACTCACTATCTATTCCTATCCAGAAATACTCACTGTATAAATGTACTCACTATCTATTCCATCCAGAAATACTCACTGTATAACTGTACTCACTATCTATTCCTATCCAGAAATACTCACTGTATAAATGTACTCACTATCTATTCCCATCCAGTAATAGTCACTGTATAAATGTACTCAGTATCTATTCCCATCCAGAAATTCTCACTGTATAAACGTACTCACTATCTATTCCTATCCAGAAATACTGACTGTATAAATGTACTCAGTATCTTTTCCTATCCAGAAATAATCACTGTATAAATGTACTCACTATCTATTCCCATCCAGAAATACTCACTGTATAAATGTACTGACTATCTATTCCTATCCATAAATACTCATTGTATAAATGTACTCAGTATCTATTCCTATCCAGAAATACTCACTTTATAGATGTACTCAATGTCTATTCCTATCCAGAAATACTCACTGTATAAAAGTACTCAGTATCTATTCCCATCCAGAAATACTCACTGTATAAATGTACTCAGTATCTATTCCATTCAGAAATACTCACTGTATAAATGTACTCAGTATCGATTCCTATCCAGAAAAACTCACTGTATAAATGTACTCACTATCTATTCCTATCCAGAAATACTCACTGTAGAAATGTACTCAGTATCTATTCGTATCCAGAAATACTCACTGTATAAATGTACCTAGTATCATTTCCTTTCCAGAAATACTCACTGTATAAATGTACTCACTATCTATTCCTATCCAGAAATACTCACTATATAAATGTACCTAGTATCTTTTCCTATCCAGAAATACTCACTGTATAAATGTACTCACTATCTATTCCTATCCAGAAATACTCACTGTATAAATGTACGTAGTATCTTTTCCTATCCAGAAATACTCACTGTATAGATGTACTCACTATCTATTCCTATCCAGAAACACTCACTGTATAAATGTACTTAGTATCTATTCCTATCCAGAAATATTCACTGTATAAATGTACTCACTATCTATTCCTATCTAGAAATACTCACTGTATAAATGTACTCACTGTCTATTCCATCCAGAAATACTCACTGTATAAATGTACTCACTATCTATCCTATCCAGAAATACTCACTGTATAAATGTACTCACTATCTATTCCTATCCAGAAATACTCACTGTATAAATGTACTCACTATCTATTCCATCCAGAAATACTCACTGTATAAATGTACTCACTATCTATTCCTATCCAGAAATACTCACCGTATAAATGTACTCACTATCTAGTCCCATTCAGAAATACTCACTGTATAAATGTATTCACTATCTATTCCTATCCAGAAATACTCACTGTATAAATGTACTCACTATCTATTCCTTTCTAGAACTACTCACTGTATAAATGTACTCAGTATCTATTCCTATCCAAAAATACTCACTGTATAAAAGTACTCAGTATCTATTCGCATCCAGAAATACTCACTGTATAAATGTACTCACTATCTATTCCTATCCAGAAATACTCACTGTATAAATGTACTCACTATCTATTCCCATCCAGAAATACTCACTGTATAAATGTACTCACTATCTATTCCTATCCAGAAATACTCACTGTATAAATGTACTCACTATCTATTCCATCCAGAAATACTCACTGTATAAATGTACTCACTATCTATTCCTATCCAGAAATAATCACTGTATAAATGTACTCACTATCTATTCCTATCCAGAAATACTCACTGTATCAATGTACTCACTATGTATTCCATCCAGAAATACTCACTGTATAAATGTACTCACTATCTATTCCTATCCAGAAATACTCACTGTATAAATGTACTCACTATCTATTCCCATCCAGAAATACTCACTGTATAAATGTACTCACTATCTATTCCCATCCAGAAATACTCACTGTATAAATGTACTCACTATCTATTCCCATCCAGAAATACTCACTGTATAAATGTACTCACTATGTATTCCATCCAGAAATACTCACTGTATAAATGTACGTAGTATCTTTTCCTGTCCAGAAATACTCACTGTATAGATGTACTCACTATCTATTACTATCCAGAAACACTCACTGTATAAATGTACTTAGTATCTATTCCTATCCAGAAATATTCACTGTATAAATGTACTCAGTATCTATTCCATCCAGAAATACTCACTGTATAAATGTACTCACTATCTATTCCATCCAGAAATACTCACTGTATAAATGTACTCACTATCTATTCCTATCCAGAAATACTCACTGTATAAATGTACTCACTATCTATTCCCATCCAGAAATACTCACTGTATAAATGTACTCACTATCTATTCCTATCCAGAAATACTCACTGTATGAATGGACTCACTATCTATTCCATCCAGAAATACTCACTGTATAAATGTACTCACTATCTATTCCTTTCTAGAAATACTCACTGTATAGACGTATTCAGTATCTATTCCTATCCAGATCTACTCACTGTATAAATGTACTCAGTATCTATTCCTATTCAGAAATACTCATTGTATAAATGTACTCACTATCTATTCCTATCCAGAAATACTCACTGTAGAAATGTACTCACTATCTATTCCTATCCAGAAATACTCACTGTAGAAATGTACTATCTATTCCCATCCAGAAATACTCACTGTATAAATGTACTCAGTATCTATTAAATCCAGAAATACTGACTATATAAATGTACTCACTATCTATTCCTGTCCAGAAATACTCACGGTATAAATGTACTCACTATCTATTCCTATCCAGAAATACTCACTGTATAAATGTACTCACTATCTATTCGTATCCAGAAATACTTACTGTATAAATGTACTCAGTATCTATTCCTATCCAGAAATATTCACTGTATAAATGTACTCAGTATCTATTCCATCCAGAAATACTCACTGTATAAATGTACTCACTATCTATTCCCATCCAGAAATACTCACTGTATAAATGTACTCACTATCTATTCCTATCCAGAAATACTCACTGTATAAATGTACTCACTATCTATTCTTGTCTAGAAATACTCACTGTATAGACGTATTCAGTATCTATTCCTATCCAGAACTACTCACTGTATAACTCACTATCTATTCCCATCCAGAAATACTCACTGTATAAATGTACTCAGTATATATTCCATCCAGAAATACTCATTGTATAAATGTACTCACTATCTATTCCTATCCAGAAATACTCACTGTATAAATGTACTCACTATCTAGTCCTATCCAGAAATACTCACTGTATAAGTGTACCTAGTATCTATTCCTATCCAGAAATACTCACTGTATAAATGTACTCACTATCTATTCCTATCCAGAAATACTCACTGTATAAATGTACTTAGTATCTTTTCCTATCCAGAAATACTCACTGTATAAATGTACTCAATATCTATTCCTATCCAGAAACAACTCACTGTATAAATGTACTCACTATCTATTCCTATCCAGAAATACTCACTGTATAGACGTATTCAGTATCTATTCCTGTTCAGAACTACTCACTGTATAAATGTACTCACTATCTATTCCTATCCAGAAATACTCACTGTGTAAATGTACTCACTATCTATTCCCATCCAGAAATACTCACTGTATAAATGTACTGACTATCTATTCCTATCCATAAATACTCATTGTATAAATGTACTCAGTATCTATTCCTATCCAGAAATACTCACTTTATAGATGTACTCAGTGTCTATTCCTATCCAGAAATACTCACTGTATAAAAGTACTCAGTATCTATTCTCATCCAGAAATACTCACTGTATAAATGTACTCAGTATCTATTCCATTCAGAAATACTCACTGTATAAATGTACTCAGTATCTATTCCTATCCAGAAATACTCACTGTATAAATGTACTCACTATCTATTCCTATCCAGAAATGCTCACTGTAGAAATGTACTCAGTATCTATTCGTATCCAGAAATACTCACTGTATAAATGTACCTAGTATCTTTTCCTTTCCAGAAATACTCACTGTATAAATGTACTCACTATCTATTCCTATCCAGAAATACTCACTATATAAATGTACCTAGTATCTTTTCCTATCCAGAAATACTCACTGTATAAATGTACTCAATATCTTTTCCTATCCAGAAATACTCACTGTATAAATGTACTCACTATCTATTCCTATCCAGAAATACTCACTGTATAAATGTACTCACTATCTATTCCTATCCAGAAATACTCACTGTATAAATGTACTCACTATCTATTTCTATCCAGAAATACTCACTGTATAAATGTACTTATTATCTTTTTCTATCCAGAAAGGCTCACTATATAAATGTACTAACTATCTATTCCTATCCAGAAATACTCACTGTATAAATGTACTCACTATCTATTCCTATCCAGAAACACTCACTGTATAAATGTACTCAGTATCTATTCCCATCCAGAAATACTCACTGTATAAATGTACTCAGTATATTTTCCTATCCAGAAATACTCACTGTATAGACGTATTCAGTATCTATTCCTATCCAGAAATACTCACTGTGTAAATGTACTCACTATCTATTCCCATCCAGAAGTACTCACTGTATAAATATACTCAGTATCTATTCCCATCCAGAAATACTCACTGTATAAATGTACTCAGTATCTATTCCTAACCAGAAATACTCATTGTATAAATGTACGCACTATCTATTCCTATCTAGAAATACTCACTGTATAAATGTACTCACTATCTATTCCTATCCAGAAATACTCACTGTATAAATGTACTCACTATCTATTCCATCCAGAAATACTCACTGTATAAATGTGCTCAGTATCTATTCGTATCCAGAAATACTCACTGTATAAATGTACCTAGTATCTTTTCCTATCCAGAAATACTCACTGTATAAATGTACTAACTATCTATTCCTATCCAGAAATACTCACTGTATAAATGTACTCACTATCTATTCCTATCCAGAAATACTCATTGTATAAATGTACTCACTATCTATTCCATCCAGAAATACTCACTGTATAAATGTACTCACTATCTATTCCTATCCAGAAATACTCACTGTATAAATGTACTCACTATCTATTCCCATCCAGAAATACTCACTGTATAAATGTACTCAGTATCTATTCCTATCCAGAAATACTCACTATAAATGTACTCACTATCTATTCCCATCCAGAAATACTCACTGTGTAAATGTACTCACTATCTATTCCTATCCAGTAATACTCACTGTATAAATGTATTCAGTATCTTTTCCCATCCAGAAATACTCACTGTATAAATTTACTCACTATCTATTCCATCCAGAAATACTCACTGTATAAATGTACTCACTAGCTATTCCTATCCAGTAATACTCACTGTATAAATGTACTCACTATCTATTCCATCCAGAAATACTCACTATAAATGTACTCACTATCTATTCCCATCAAGAAATACTCACTGTATAAATGTACTCAGTATCTATTCCTATCTAGAAATACTCACTGTGTAAATGTACTCACTATCTATTCCTATCCAGAAATACTCACTGTATAAATGTACTCAGTATCTATTCCTATCCAGAAATACTCACTGTATAAACGTACACAGTATATATTCCCATTCAGAAATACTCACTGTATAAACGTACTCACTATCTATTCCCATCCAGAAATACTCACTGTATAAATGTACTCACTATCTATTCAAATCCAGAAATACTCACTGTATAAATGTACTCACTATCTATTCCTATCCAGAACTACTCACTGTATAAATGTACTCACTATCTATTCCTAACCATAAATACTCACTGTATAAATGTACTCACTATCTATTCCCATCCAGAAATACTCACTGTATAAATGTACTCACTATCTATTCCTATCCAGAAATACTCACTGTATAAATGTACTCACTATCTATTCCTATCCAGAAATACTCACTGTATAAATGTACTCAGTATCTATTCCTATCCAGAAATACTCACTGTATAAATGTACTCACTATCTATTCCTATCCAGAAATACTCACTGTATAAATGTACTCACTATCTATTCCTATCCAGAAATACTCACTGTATAAATGTACTTATTATCTTTTTCTATCCAGAAATGCTCACTATATAAATGTACTAACTATCTATTCCTATCCAGAAATACTCACTGTATAAATGTACTCAGTATCTATTCGTGTCCAGAAAAACTCACTATATAAATGTACTCAATATCTTTTCCTATCCAGAAATACTCACTGTATAAATGTACTCACTATCTATTCCTATCCAGAAATACTCACTGTATAAATGTACTCACTATCTATTTCTATCCAGAAATACTCACTGTATAAATGTACTTATTATCTTTTTCTATCCAGAAATGCTCACTATATAAATGTACTAACTATCTATTCCTATCCAGAAATACTCACTGTATAAATGTACTCACTATCTATTCCTATCCAGAAACACTCACTGTATAAATGTACTCAGTATCTATTCCCATCCAGAAATACTCACTGTATAAATGTACTCAGTATATATTCCTATACAGAAATACTCACTGTATAGACGTATTCAGTATCTATTCCTATCCAGAAATACTCACTGTGTAAATGTACTCACTATCTATTCCCATCCAGAAATACTCACTGTATAAATATACTCAGTATCTATTCCCATCCAGAAATACTCACTGTATAAATGTACTCAGTATCTATTCCTAACCAGAAATACTCATTGTATAAATGTACGCACTATCTATTCCTATCTAGAAATACTCACTGTATAAATGTACTCACTATCTATTCCTATCCAGAAATACTCACTGTATAAATGTACTCACTATCTATTCCATCCAGAAATACTCACTGTATAAATGTACTCAGTATCTATTCGTATCCAGAAATACTCACTGTATAAATGTACCTAGTATCTTTTCCTATCCAGAAATACTCACTGTATAAATGTACTAACTATCTATTCCTATCCAGAAATACTCACTGTATAAATGTACTCACTATCTATTCCTATCCAGAAATACTCACTGTATAAATGTACTCACTATCTATTCCATCCAGAAATACTCACTGTATAAATGTACTCACTATCTATTTCTATCCAGAAATATTCACTGTATAAATGTACTCACTATCTATTCCCATCCAGAAATACTCACTGTATAAATGTACTCACTATCTATTCCTATCCAGAAATACTCACTGTATAAATGGACTCACTATCTATTACATCCAGAAATATTCACTGTATAAATGTACTCACTATCTATTCCTTTCTAGAAATACTCACTGTATAGACGTATTCAGTATCTATTCCTATCCAGAACTACTCACTGTATAAATGTACTCAGTATCTATTCCTATCCAGAAATACTCACTGTATAAATGTACTAACTATCTATTCCTATCCAGAAATACTCACTGTATAAATGTACTCACTATCTATTCCATCCAGAAATACTCACTGTATAAATGTACTCACTATCTATTCCTATCCAGAAATACTCACTGTATAAATGTACTCACTATCTATTCCCATCCAGTAATAGTCACTGTATAAATGTACTCACTATCTATTCCTATCCAGAAATACTCACTGAATAAATGTACTCAGTATCTATTCCCATCCAGAAATATTCACTGTATAAATGTACTCAGTATCTATTCCTATCCAGAAATTCTCACTGTATAAATGTACTCACTATCTATTCCTATCCAGAAATACTCACTGTATAAATGTACTCACTATCTATTCCTATCCAGAAATACTCACTGTATAAATGTACTCAGTATCTATTCGTATCCAGAAATACTCACTGTAAAATGAACCTAGTATCTTTTCCTGTCCAGAAATACTCACTGTATAAATGTACTCACTATCTATTCCTATCCAGAAATACTCACTGTATAAATGTACTCACTATCTATTCCTATCCAGAAATACTCACTGTATGAATGTACTTTGTATCTTTTCCTATCCAGAAATACTCACTGTATAAATGTACTCAATATCTATTCCTATCCAGAAACACTCACTGTATAAATGTACTCACTTTCTGTTCCATCCAGAAATACTCACTGTATAAATGTACTCACTATCTATTCCTATCCAGAAATACTCACTGTATAAATGTACTAACTATCTATTCCTATCCAGAAATACTCACTGTATAAATGTACTCACTATCTATTCCATCCAGAAATACTCACTGTATAAATGTACTCACTATCTATTCCTATCCAGAAATACTCACTGTATAAATGTACTCACTATCTATTCCCATCCAGTAATAGTCACTGTATAAATGTACTCACTATCTATTCCTATCCAGAAATACTCACTGAATAAATGTACTCAGTATCTATTCCCATCCAGAAATATTCACTGTATAAATGTACTCAGTATCTATTCCTATCCAGAAATTCTCACTGTATAAATGTACTCACTATCTATTCCTATCCAGAAATACTCACTGTATAAATGTACTCACTATCTATTCCTATCCAGAAATACTCACTGTATAAATGTACTCAGTATCTATTCGTATCCAGAAATACTCACTGTAAAATGAACCTAGTATCTTTTCCTGTCCAGAAATACTCACTGTATAAATGTACTCACTATCTATTCCTATCCAGAAATACTCACTGTATAAATGTACTCACTATCTATTCCTATCCAGAAATACTCACTGTATGAATGTACTTTGTATCTTTTCCTATCCAGAAATACTCACTGTATAAATGTACTCAATATCTATTCCTATCCAGAAACACTCACTGTATAAATGTACTCACTTTCTGTTCCATCCAGAAATACTCACTGTATAAATGTACTCACTATCTATTCCTATCCAGAAATACTCACTATATAAATGTACTCACTATCTATTCCTATCCAGAAATACTCACTGTATAAATGTACTCACTATCTATTCCATCCAGAAATACTCACTGTATAAATGTACTCACTATCTATTCCTATCCAGAAATACTCACTGTATAAATGTACTCACTATCTATTCCCATGCAGTAATAGTCACTGTATAAATGTACTCACTATCTATTCCTATCCAGAAATACTCACTGAATAAATGTACTCACTATCTATTCCTATCCAGAAATACTCACTGTATAAATGTACTCACTATCTATTCCATCCAGAAATACTCACTGTATAAATGTACTCACTATCTATTCCTATCCAGAAATACTCACTGTATAAATGTACTCACTATCTATTCCTATCCAGAAATACTCACTGTATAAATGTACTCACTATCTATTCCATCCAGAAATACTCACTGTATAAATGTACTCACTATCTATTCCTATCCAGAAATACTCACTGTATAAATGTACTCACTATCTATTCCCATCCAGTAATAGTCACTGTATAAATGTACTCACTATCTGTTCCATCCAGAAATACTCACTGTATAAATGTACTCACTATCTATTCCTATCCAGAAATACTCACTATATAAATGTACTCACTATCTATTCCTATCCAGAAATACTCACTGTATAAATGTACTCACTATCTATTCCATCCAGAAATAGTCACTGTATAACTGTACTCACTATCTATTCCTATCCAGAAATACTCACTGTATAAATGTACTCACTATCTATTCCCATCCAGTAATAGTCACTGTATAAATGTACTCAGTATCTATTCCCATCCAGAAATTCTCACTGTATAAACGTACTCACTATCTATTCCTATCCAGAAATACTGACTGTATAAATGTACTCAGTATCTATTCCTATCCAGAAATACTCATTGTATAAATGTACTCACTATCTATTCCTATCCAGAAATACTCACTGTAGAAATGTACTCACTATCTATTCCCATCCAGAAATACTCACTGTATAAATGTATTCAGTATCTATTAAATCCAGAAATACTGACTATATAAATGCACTCACTATCTATTCCTGTCCAGAAATACTCACTGTCTAAATGTACTCACTATCTATTCCTATCCAGAAATACTCACTGTATAAATGTACTCACTATCTATTCGTATCCAGAAATACTTACTATATAAATGTACTCAGTATCTATTCCTATCCAGAAATATTCACTGTATAAATGTACTCAGTATCTATTCCATCCAGAAATACTAACTGTATAAATGTACTCACTATCTATTCCCATCCAGAAATACTCACTGTATAAATGTACTCACTATCTATTCCTATCCAGAAATACTCACTGTATAAATGTACTCACTATCTATTCCTGTCTAGAAATACTCACTGTATAGACGTATTCAGTATCTATTCCTATCCAGAACTACTCACTGTATAACTCACTATCTATTCCCATCCAGAAATACTCACTGTATAAAAGTACTCAGTATATATTCCATCCAGAAATACTCATTGTATAAATGTACTCACTATCTATTCCTATCCAGAAATACTCACTGTATAAATGTACTCACTATCTATTCCTATCCAGAAATACTCACTGTATAAGTGTACCTAGTATCTTTTCCTATCCAGAAATACTCACTGTATAAATGTACTCACTATCTATTACTATCCAGAAATACTCACAGTATAAATGTACTTAGTATCTATTCGTATTCAGAAATACTTACTGTATAAATGTACTTAGTGTCTTTTCCTATCCAGAAATACTCACTGTATAAATGTACTCACTATCTATTCCTATCCAGAAATACTCACTGTATAAATGTACTCACTATCTATTCCTATCCAGAAATACTCACTGTATAAATGTACTTAGTATCTTTTCCTATCCAGAAATACTCACTGTATAAATGTACTCAATATCTATTCCTATCCAGAAACAACTCACTGTATAAATGTACTCACTATCTATTCCTATCCAGAAATACTCACTGTATAGACGTATTCAGTATCTATTCCTGTTCAGAACTACTCACTGTATAAATGTACTCACTATCTATTCCTATCCAGAAATACTCACTGTGTAAATGTACTCACTATCTATTCCCATCCAGAAATACTCACTGTATAAATGTTCTGACTATCTATTCCTATCCATAAATACTCATTGTATAAATGTACTCAGTATCTATTCCTATCCAGAAATACTCACTTTATAGATGTACTCAGTGTCTATTCCTATCCAGAAATACTCACTGTATAAAAGTACTCAGTATCTATTCCCATCCAGAAATACTCACTGTATAAATGTACTCAGTATCTATTCCATTCAGAAATACTCACTGTATAAATGTACTCAGTATCTATTCCTATCCATAAATACTCACTGTATAAATGTACTCACTATCTATTCCTATCCAGAAATACTCACTGTAGAAATGTACTCAGTATCTATTCGTATCCAGAAATACTCACTGTATAAATGTACCTAGTATCTTTTCCTTTCCAGAAATACTCACTGTATAAATGTACTCACTATCTATTCCTATCCAGAAATACTCACTATATAAATGTACCTAGTATCTTTTCCTATCCAGAAATACTCACTGTATAAATGTACTCACTATCTATTCCTATCCAGAAATACTCACTGTATAAATGTACGTAGTATCTTTTCCTATCCAGAAATACTCACTGTATAGATGTACTCACTATCTATTCCTATCCAGAAACACTCACTGTATAAATGTACTTAGTATCTATTCCTATCCAGAAATATTCACTGTATAAATGTACTCACTATCTATTCCTATCTAGAAATACTCACTGTATAAATGTACTCACTGTCTATTCCATCCAGAAATACTCACTGTATAAATGTACTCACTATCTATCCTATCCAGAAATACTCACTGTATAAATGTACTCACTATCTATTCCTATCCAGAAATACTCACTGTATAAATGTACTCACTATCTATTCCATCCAGAAATACTCACTGTATAAATGTACTCACTATCTATTCCTATCCAGAAATACTCACTGTATAAATGTACTCACTATCTATTCCTATCCAGAAATACTCACTGTATAAATGTACTCACTATCTATTCCTTTCTAGAAATACTCACTGTATAAATGTTCTCAGTATCTATTCCTATCCAGAACTACTCACTGTATAAATGTACTCAGTATCTATTCCTATCCAAAAATACTCACTGTATAAAAGTACTCAGTATCTATTCGCATCCAGAAATACTCACTGTATAAATGTACTCACTATCTATTCCTATCCAGAAATACTCACTGTATAAATGTACTCACTATCTATTCCCATCCAGAAATACTCACTGTATAAATGTACTCACTATCTATTCCTATCCAGAAATACTCACTGTATAAATGTACTCACTATCTATTCCATCCAGAAATACTCACTGTATAAATGTACTCACTATCTATTCCTATCCAGAAATACTCACTGTATAAATGTACTCACTATCTATTCCTATCCAGAAATACTCACTGTATCAATGTACTCACTATGTATTCCATCCAGAAATACTCACTGTATAAATGTACTCACTATCTATTCCTATCCAGAAATACTCACTGTATAAATGTACTCACTATCTATTCCCATCCAGAAATACTCACTGTATAAATGTACTCACTATCTATTCCCATCCAGAAATACTCACGGTATAAATGTACTCACTATCTATTCCCATCCAGAAATACTCACTGTATAAATGTACTCACTATGTATTCCATCCAGAAATACTCACTGTATAAATGTACGTAGTATCTTTTCCTATCCAGAAATACTCACTGTATAGATGTACTCACTATCTATTCCTATCCAGAAACACTCACTGTATAAATGTACTTAGTATCTATTCCTATCCAGAAATATTCACTGTATAAATGTACTCAGTATCTATTCCATCCAGAAATACTCACTGTATAAATGTACTCACTATCTATTCCTATCCAGAAATACTCACTGTAGAAATGTACTATCTATTCCCATCCAGAAATACTCACTGTATAAATGTACTCAGTATCTATTAAATCCAGAAATACTGACTATATAAATGTACTCACTATCTATTCCTGTCCAGAAATACTCACTGTATAAATGTACTCACTATCTATTCCTATCCAGAAATACTCACTATATAAATGTACTCACTATCTATTCGTATCCAGAAATACTTACTGTATAAATGTACTCAGTATCTATTCCTATCCAGAAATATTCACTGTATAAATGTACTCAGTATCTATTCCATCCAGAAATACTCACTGTATAAATGTACTCACTATCTATTCCCATCCAGAAATACTCACTGTATAAATGTACTCACTATCTATTCCTATCCAGAAATACTCACTGTATAAATGTACTCACTATCTATTCTTGTCTAGAAATACTCACTGTATAGACGTATTCAGTATCTATTCCTATCCAGAACTACTCACTGTATAACTCACTATCTATTCCCATCCAGAAATACTCACTGTATAAATGTACTCAGTATATATTCCATCCAGAAATACTCATTGTATAAATGTACTCACTATCTATTCCTATCCAGAAATACTCACTGTATAAATGTACTCACTATCTATTCCTATCCAGAAATACTCACTGTATAAATGTACTCAGTATCTATTCGTATTCAGAAATACTTACTGTATAAATGTACTTAGTGTCTTTTCCTATCCAGAAATACTCACTGTATAAATGTACTCACTATCTATTCCTATCCAGAAATACTCACTGTATAAATGTACTCACTATCTATTCCTATCCAGAAATACTCACTGTATAAATGTACTTAGTATCTTTTCCTATCCACAAATACTCACTGTATAAATGTACTCAATATCTATTCCTATCCAGAAACAACTCACTGTATAAATGTACTCACTATCTATTCCTATCCAGAAATACTCACTGTATAGACGTATTCAGTATCTATTCCTGTGCAGAACTACTCACTGTATAAATGTACTCACTATCTATTCCTATCCAGAAATACTCACTGTGTAAATGTACTCACTATCTATTCCCATCCAGAAATACTCACTGTATAAATGTACTGACTATCTATTCCTATCCATAAATACTCATTGTATAAATGTACTCAGTATCTATTCCTATCCAGAAATACTCACTTTATAGATGTACTCAGTGTCTATTCCTATCCAGAAATACTCACTGTATAAAAGTACTCAGTATCTATTCTCATCCAGAAATACTCACTGTATAAATGTACTCAGTATCTATTCCATTCAGAAATACTCACTGTATAAATGTACTCAGTATCTATTCCTATCCAGAAATACTCACTGTATAAATGTACTCACTATCTATTTCTATCCAGAAATACTCACTGTAGAAATGTACTCAGTATCTATTCGTATCCAGAAATACTCACTGTATAAATGTACCTAGTATCTTTTCCTTTCCAGAAATACTCACTGTATAAATGTACTCACTATCTATTCCTATCCAGAAATACTCACTATATAAATGTACCTAGTATCTTTTCCTATCCAGAAATACTCACTGTATAAATGTACTCACTATCTATTCCTATCCAGAAATACTCACTGTATAAATGTACGTAGAATCTTTTCCTATCCAGAAATACTCACTGTATAGATGTACTCACTATCTATTCCTATCCAGAAACACTCACTGTATAAATGTACTTAGTATCTATTCCTATCCAGAAATATTCACTGTATAAATGTACTCACTATCTATTCCTATCTAGAAATACTCACTGTATAAATGTACTCACTGTCTATTCCATCCAGAAATACTCACTGTATAAATGTACTCACTATCTATCCTATCCAGAAATACTCACTGTATAAATGTACTCACTATCTATTCCTATCCAGAAATACTCACTGTATAAATGTACTCGCTATCTATTCCATCCAGAAATACTCACTGTATAAATGTACTCACTATCTATTCCTATCCAGAAATACTCACTGTATAAATGTACTCACTATCTAGTCCCATCCAGAAATACTCACTGTATAAATGTACTCACTATCTATTCCTATCCAGAAATACTCACTGTATAAATGTACTCACTATCTATTCCTTTCTAGAAATACTCACTGTATAAATGTTCTCAGTATCTATTCCTATCCAGAACTACTCACTGTATAAATGTACTCAGTATCTATTCCTATCCAAAAAAAACTCACTGTATAAAAGTACTCAGTATCTATTCGCATCCAGAAATACTCACTGTATAAATGTACTCACTATCTATTCCTATCCAGAACTACTCACTCTATAAATGTACTCAGTATCTTTTCCTATCCAGAAATACTCACTGTATAAATGTACTCAGTATCTATTCGTATCCAGAAATACTCACTGTATAAATGTACTCACTATCTATTCCTATCCAGAAATACTCACTGTATAAATGTACTCACTATCTATTCCCATCCAGAAATACTCACTGTATAAATCTACTCACTATCTATTCCTATCCAGAAATACTCACTGTATAAATGTACTCACTATCTATTCCATCCAGAAATACTCACTGTATAAATGTACTCACTATCTATTCCTTTCTAGAAATACTCACTGTATAGACGTATTCAGTATCTATTCCTATCCAGATCTACTCACTGTATAAATGTACTCAGTATCTATTCCTATTCAGAAATACTCACTGTATAAATGTACTCACTATCTATTCCCATCCAGAAATACTCACTGTATAAATGTACTCACTATCTATTCCTTTCTAGAAATACTCACTGTATAGACGTATTCAGTATCTATTCCTATCCAGATCTACTCACTGTATAAATGTACTCAGTATCTATTCCTATTCAGAAATACTCACTGTATAAATGTACTCACTATCTATTCCCATCCAGAAATACTCACTGTATAAATGTACTCACTATCTATTCCCATCCAGAAATACTCACTGTATAAATGTACTCACTATGTATTCCATCCAGAAATACTCACTGTATAAATGTACGTAGTATCTTTTCCTATCCAGAAATACTCACTGTATAGATGTACTCACTATCTATTCCTATCCAGAAACACTCACTGTATAAATGTACTTAGTATCTATTCCTATCCAGAAATATTCACTGTATAAATGTACTCAGTATCTATTCCATCCAGAAATACTCACTGTATAAATGTACTCACTATCTATTCCATCCAGAAATACTCACTGTATAAATGTACTCACTATCTATTCCTATCCAGAAATACTCACTGTATAAATGTACTCACTATCTATTCCCATCCAGAAATACTCACTGTATAAATGTACTCACTATCTATTCCTATCCAGAAATACTCACTGTATGAATGGACTCACTATCTATTCCATCCAGAAATACTCACTGTATAAATGTACTCACTATCTATTCCTTTCTAGAAATACTCACTGTATAGACGTATTCAGTATCTATTCCTATCCAGATCTACTCACTGTATAAATGTACTCAGTATCTATTCCTATTCAGAAATACTCATTGTATAAATGTACTCACTATCTATTCCTATCCAGAAATACTCACTGTAGAAATGTACTCACTATCTATTCCTATCCAGAAATACTCACTGTAGAAATGTACTATCTATTCCCATCCAGAAATACTCACTGTATAAATGTACTCAGTATCTATTAAATCCAGAAATACTGACTATATAAATGTACTCACTATCTATTCCTGTCCAGAAATACTCACTGTATAAATGTACTCACTATCTATTCCTATCCAGAAATACTCACTGTATAAATGTACTCACTATCTATTCGTATCCAGAAATACTTACTGTATAAATGTACTCAGTATCTATTCCTATCCAGAAATATTCACTGTATAAATGTACTCAGTATCTATTCCATCCAGAAATACTCACTGTATAAATATACTCACTATCTATTCCCATCCAGAAATACTCACTGTATAAATGTACTCACTATCTATTCCAATCCAGAAATACTCACTGTATAAATGTACTCACTATCTATTCTTGTCTAGAAATACTCACTGTATAGACGTATTCAGTATCTATTCCTATCCAGAACTACTCACTGTATAACTCACTATCTATTCCCATCCAGAAATACTCGCTGTATAAATGTACTCAGTATATATTCCATCCAGAAATACTCATTGTATAAATGTACTCATTATCTATTCCTATCCAGAAATACTCACTGTATAAATGTACTCACTATCTATTCCTATCCAGAAATACTCACTGTATAAATGTACTCAGTATCTATTCGTATTCAGAAATACTTACTGTATAAATGTACTTAGTGTCTTTTCCTATCCAGAAATACTCACTGTATAAATGTACTCACTATCTATTCCTATTCAGAAATACTCACTGTATAAATGTACTCACTATCTATTCCTATCCAGAAATACTCACTGTATAAATGTACTTAGTATCTTTTCCTATCCAGAAATACTCACTGTATAAATGTACTCAATATCTATTCCTATCCAGAAACAACTCACTGTATAAATGTACTCACTATCTATTCCTATCCAGAAATACTCACTGTATAGACGTATTCAGTATCTATTCCTGTTCAGAACTACTCACTGTATAAATGTACTCACTATCTATTCCTATCCAGAAATACTCACTGTGTAAATGTACTCACTATCTATTCCCATCCAGAAATACTCACTGTATAAATGTACTGACTATCTATTCCTATCCATAAATACTCATTGTATAAATGTACTCAGTATCTATTCCTATCCAGAAATACTCACTTTATAGATGTACTCAGTGTCTATTCCTATCCAGAAATACTCACTGTATAAAAGTACTCAGTATCTATTCTCATCCAGAAATACTCACTGTATAAATGTACTCAGTATCTATTCCATTCAGAAATACTCACTGTATAAATGTACTCAGTATCTATTCCTATCCAGAAATACTCACTGTATAAATGTACTCACTATCTATTCCTATCCAGAAATACTCACTGTAGAAATGTACTCAGTATCTATTCGTATCCAGAAATACTCACTGTATAAATGTACCTAGTATCTTTTCCTTTCCAGAAATACTCACTGTATAAATGTACTCACTATCTATTCCTATCCAGAAATACTCACTATATAAATGTACCTAGTATCTTTTCCTATCCAGAAATACTCACTGTATAAATGTACTCACTATCTATTCCTATCCAGAAATACTCACTGTATAAATGTACGTAGAATCTTTTCCTATCCAGAAATACTCACTGTATAAATGTACTCACTATCTATTCCTATCTAGAAATACTCACTGTATAAATGTACTCACTGTCTATTCCATCCAGAAATACTCACTGTATAAATGTACTCACTATCTATCCTATCCAGAAATACTCACTGTATAAATGTACTCACTATCTATTCCTAACCAGAAATACTCACTGTATAAATGTACTCACTATCTATTCCATCCAGAAATACTCACTGTATAAATGTACTCACTATCTATTCCTATCCAGAAATACTCACTGTATAAATGTACTCACTATCTAGTCCCATCCAGAAATACTCACTGTATAAATGTACTCACTATCTATTCCTATCCAGAAATACTCACTGTATAAATGTACTCACTATCTATTCCTTTCTAGAAATACTCACTGTATAAATGTTCTCAGTATCTATTCCTATCCAGAACTACTCACTGTATAAATGTACTCAGTATCTATTCCTATCCAAAAATACTCTCTGTATAAAAGTACTCAGTATCTATTCGCATCCAGAAATACTCACTGTATAAATGTACTCACTATCTATTCCTATCCAGAACTACTCACTCTATAAATGTACTCAGTATCTTTTCCTATCCAGAAATACTCACTGTATAAATGTACTCAGTATCTATTCGTATCCAGAAATACTCACTGTATAAATGTACTCACTATCTATTCCTATCCAGAAATACTCACTGTATAAATGTACTCACTATCTATTCCCATCCAGAAATACTCACTGTATAAATCTACTCACTATCTATTCCTATCCAGAAATACTCACTGTATAAATGTACTCACTATCTATTCCATCCAGAAATACTCACTGTATAAATGTACTCACTATCTATTCCTTTCTAGAAATACTCACTGTATAGACGTATTCAGTATCTATTCCTATCCAGATCTACTCACTGTATAAATGTACTCAGTATCTATTCCTATTCAGAAATACTCATTGTATAAATGTACTCACTATCTATTCCTATCCAGAAATACTCACTGTAGAAATGTACTCACTATCTATTCCTATCCAGAAATACTCACTGTAGAAATGTACTATCTATTCCCATCCAGAAATACTCACTGTATAAATGTACTCAGTATCTATTCCTATTCAGAAATACTCATTGTATAAATGTACTCACTATCTATTCCTATCCAGAAATACTCACTGTAGAAATGTACTAACTATCTATTCCTATCCAGAAATACTCACTGTAGAAATGTACTATCTATTCCCATCCAGAAATACTCACTGTATAAATGTACTCAGTATCTATTAAATCCAGAAATACTGACTATATAAATGTACTCACTATCTATTCCTGTCCAGAAATACTCACTGTATAAATGTACTCACTATCTATTCCTATCCAGAAATACTCACTGTATAAATGTACTCACTATCTATTCGTATCCAGAAATACTTCCTGTATAAATGTACTCAGTATCTATTCCTATCCAGAAATATTCACTGTATAAATGTACTCAGTATCTATTCCATCCAGAAATACTCACTGTATAAATGTACTCACTATCTATTCCCATCCAGAAATACTCACTGTATAAATGTACTCACTATCTATTCCTATCCAGAAATACTCACTGTATAAATGTACTCACTATCTATTCCTGTCTAGAAATACTCAGTGTATAGACGTATTCAGTATCTATTCCTATCCAGAACTACTCACTGTATAACTCACTATCTATTCCCATCCAGAAATACTCACTGTATAAATGTACTCAGTATATATTCCATCCAGAAATACTCATTGTATAAATGTACTCACTATCTATTCCTATCCAGAAATACTCACTGTATAAATGTACTCACTATCTATTCCTATCCAGAAATACTCACTGTATAAGTGTACCTAGTATCTTTTCCTATCCAGAAATAATCACTGTATAAATGTACTCACTATCTATTCCTATCCAGAAATACTCACTCTATAAATGTACTCAGTATCTATTCGTATTCAGAAATACTTACTGTATAAATGTACTTAGTGTCTTTTCCTATCCAGAAATACTCACTGTATAAATGTACTTACTATCTATTCCTATCCAGAAATACTCACTGTATAAATGTACTCACTATCTATTCCTATCCAGAAATACTCACTGTATAAATGTACTTAGTATCTTTTCCTATCCAGAAATACTCACTGTATAAATGTACTCAATATCTATTCCTATCCAGAAACAACTCACTGTATAAATGTACTCACTATCTATTCCTATCCAGAAATACTCACTGTATAGACGTATTCAGTATCTATTCCTGTTCAGAACTACTCACTGTATAAATGTACTCACTATCTATTCCTATCCAGAAATACTCACTGTGTAAATGTACTCACTATCTATTCCCATCCAGAAATACTCACTGTATAAATGTACTGACTATCTATTCCTATCCATAAATACTCATTGTATAAATGTACTCAGTATCTATTCCTATCCAGAAATACTCACTTTATAGATGTACTCAGTGTCTATTCCTATCCAGAAATACTCACTGTATAAAAGTACTCAGTATCTATTCTCATCCAGAAATACTCACTGTATAAATGTACTCACTATCTATTCCTATCCAGAAATACTCACTGTATGAATGGACTCACTATCTATTCCATCCAGAAATACTCACTGTATAAATGTACTCACTATCTATTCCTTTCTAGAAATACTCACTGTATAGACGTATTCAGTATCTATTCCTATCCAGATCTACTCACTGTATAAATGAACTCAGTATCTATTCCTATTCAGAAATACTCATTGTATAAATGTACTCACTATCTATTCCTATCCAGAAATACTCACTGTAGAAATGTACTCACTATCTATTCCTATCCAGAAATACTCACTGTAGAAATGTACTATCTATTCCCATCCAGAAATACTCACTGTATAAATGTACTCAGTATCTATTAAATCCAGAAATACTGACTATATAAATGTACTCACTATCTATTCCTGTCCAGAAATACTCACTGTATAAATGTACTCACTATCTATTCCTATCCAGAAATACTCACTGTATAAATGTACTCACTATCTATTCGTATCCAGAAATACTTACTGTATAAATATACTCAGTATCTATTCCTATCCAGAAATATTCACTGTATAAATGTACTCAGTATCTATTCCATCCAGAAATACTCACTGTATAAATGTACTCACTATCTATTCCCATCCAGAAATACTCACTGTATAAATGTACTCACTATCTATTCCTATCCAGAAATACTCACTGTATAAATGTACTCACTATCTATTCTTGTCTAGAAATACTCACTGTATAGACGTATTCAGTATCTATTCCTATCCAGAACTACTCACTGTATAACTCACTATCTATTCCCATCCAGAAATACTCACTGTATAAATGTACTCAGTATATATTCCATCCAGAAATACTCATTGTATAAATGTACTCACTATCTATTCCTATCCAGAAATACTCACTGTATAAGTGTACCTAGTATCTTTTCCTATCCAGAAATACTCACTGTATAAATGTACTCACTATCTATTCCTATCCAGAAATACTCACTGTATAAGTGTACCTAGTATCTTTTCCTATCCAGAAATACTCACTGTATAAATGTACTCACTATCTATTCCTATCCAGAAATACTCACTGTATAAATGTACTCAGTATCTATTCGTATTCAGAAATACTTACTGTATAAATGTACTTAGTGTCTTTTCCTATCCAGAAATACTCACTGTATAAATGTACTCACTATCTATTCCTATCCAGAAATACTCACTGTATAAATGTACTCACTATCTATTCCTATCCAGAAATACTCACTGTATAAATGTACTTAGTATCTTTTCCTATCCAGAAATACTCACTGTATAAATGTACTCACTATCTATTCCTATCCAGAAATACTCACTGTGTAAATGTACTCACTATCTATTCCCATCCAGAAATACTCACTGTATAAATGTACTGACTATCTATTCCTATCCATAAATACTCATTGTATAAATGTACTCAGTATCTATTCCTATCCAGAAATACTCACTTTATAGATGTACTCAGTGTCTATTCCTATCCAGAAATACTCACTGTATAAAAGTACTCAGTATCTATTCTCATCCAGAAATACTCACTGTATAAATGTACTCAGTATCTATTCCATTCAGAAATACTCACTGTATAAATGTATTCAGTATCTATTCCTATCCAGAAATACTCACTGTATAAATGTACTCACTATCTATTCCTATCCAGAAATACTCACTGTAGAAATGTACTCAGTATCTATTCGTATCCAGAAATACTCACTGTATAAATGTACCTAGTATCTTTTCCTTTCCAGAAATACTCACTGTATAAATGTACTCACTATCTATTCCTATCCAGAAATACTCACTATATAAATGTACCTAGTATCTTTTCCTATCCAGAAATACTCACTGTATAAATGTACTCACTATCTATTCCTATCCAGAAATATTCACTGTATAAATGTACGTAGAATCTTTTCCTATCCAGAAATACTCACTGTATAGATGTACTCACTATCTATTCCTATCCAGAAACACTCACTGTATAAATGTACTTAGTATCTATTCCTATCCAGAAATATTCACTGTATAAATGTACTCACTATCTATTCCTATCTAGAAATACTCACTGTATAAATGTACTCACTGTTTATTCCATCCAGAAATACTCACTGTATAAATGTACTCACTATCTATCCTATCCAGAAATACTCACTGTATAAATGTACTCACTATCTATTCCTATCCAGAAATACTCACTGTATAAATGTACTCACTATCTATTCCATCCAGAAATACTCACTGTATAAATGTACTCACTATCTATTCCTATCCAGAAATACTCACTGTATAAATGTACTCACTATCTAGTCCCATCCAGAAATACTCACTGTATAAATGTACTCACTATCTATTCCTATCCAGAAATACTCACTGTATAAATGTACTCACTATCTATTCCTTTCTAGAAATACTCACTGTATAAATGTTCTCAGTATCTATTCCTATCCAGAACTACTCACTGTATAAATGTACTCAGTATCTATTCCTATTCAAAAATACTCACTGTATAAAAGTACTCAGTATCTATTCGCATCCAGAAATACTCACTGTATAAATGTACTCACTATCTATTCCTATCCAGAACTACTCACTCTATAAATGTACTCAGTATCTTTTCCTATCCAGAAATACTCACTGTATAAATGTACTCAGTATCTATTCGTATCCAGAAATACTCACTGTATAAATGTACTCACTATCTATTCCTATCCAGAAATACTCACTGTATAAATGTACTCACTATCTATTCCCATCCAGAAATACTCACTGTATAAATCTACTCACTATCTATTCCTATCCAGAAATACTCACTGTATAAATGTACTCACTATCTATTCCATCCAGAAATACTCACTGTATAAATGTACTCACTATCTATTCCTTTCTAGAAATACTCACTGTATAGACGTATTCAGTATCTATTCCTATCCAGATCTACTCACTGTATAAATGTACTCAGTATCTATTCCTATTCAGAAATACTCATTGTATAAATGTACTCACTATCTATTCCTATCCAGAAATACTCACTGTAGAAATGTACTCACTATCTATTCCTATCCAGAAATACTCACTGTAGAAATGTACTATCTATTCCCATCCAGAAATACTCACTGTATAAATGTACTCAGTATCTATTAAATCCAGAAATACTGACTATATAAATGTACTCACTATCTATTCCTGTCCAGAAATACTCACTGTATAAATGTACTCACTATCTATTCCTATCCAGAAATACTCACTGTATAAATGTACTCACTATCTATTCGTATCCAGAAATACTTCCTGTATAAATGTACTCAGTATCTATTCCTATCCAGAAATATTCACTGTATAAATGTACTCAGTATCTATTCCATCCAGAAATACTCACTGTATAAATGTACTCACTATCTATTCCCATCCAGAAATACTCACTGTATAAATGTACTCACTATCTATTCCTATCCAGAAATACTCACTGTATAAGTGTACTCACTATCTATTCCTGTCTAGAAATACTCACTGTATAGACGTATTCAGTATCTATTCCTATCCAGAACTACTCACTGTATAACTCACTATCTATTCCCATCCAGAAATACTCACTGTATAAATGTACTCAGTATATATTCCATCCAGAAATACTCATTGTATAAATGTACTCACTATCTATTCCTATCCAGAAATACTCACTGTATAAATGTACTCACTATCTATTCCTATCCAGAAATACTCACTGTATAAGTGTACCTAGTGTCTTTTCCTATCCAGAAATAATCACTGTATAAATGTACTCACTATCTATTCCTATCCAGAAATACTCACTGTATAAATGTACTCAGTATCTATTCGTGTTCAGAAATACTTACTGTATAAATGTACTTAGTGTCTATTCCTATCCAGAAATACTCACTGTATAAATGTACTCACTATCTATTCCTATCCAGAAATACTCACTGTATAAATGTACTCACTATCTATTCCTATCCAGAAATACTCACTGTATAAATGTACTTAGTATCTTTTCCTATCCAGAAATACTCACTGTATAAATGTACTCAATATCTATTCCTATCCAGAAACAACTCACTGTATAAATGTACTCACTATCTATTCCTATCCAGAAATACTCACTGTATAGACGTATTCAGTATCTATTCCTGTTCAGAACTACTCACTGTATAAATGTACTCACTATCTATTCCTATTCAGAAATACTCACTGTGTAAATGTACTCACTATCTATTCCCATCCAGAAATACTCACTGTATAAATGTACTGACTATCTATTCCTATCCATAAATACTCATTGTATAAATGTACTCAGTATCTATTCCTATCCAGAAATACTCACTTTATAGATGTACTCAGTGTCTATTCCTATCCAGAAATACTCACTGTATAAAAGTACTCAGTATCTATTCTCATCCAGAAATACTCACTGTATAAATGTACTCAGTATCTATTCCATTCAGAAATACTCACTGTAGAAATGTACTCAGTATCTATTCGTATCCAGAAATACTCACTGTATAAATGTACCTAGTATCTTTTCCTTTCCAGAAATACTCACTGTATAAATGTACTCACTATCTATTCCTATCCAGAAATACTCACTATATAAATGTACCTAGTATCTTTTCCTATCCAGAAATACTCACTGTATAAATGTACTCACTATCTATTCCTATCCAGAAATACTCACTGTATAAATGTACGTAGTATCTTTTCCTATCCAGAAATACTCACTGTATAGATGTACTCACTATCTATTCCTATCCAGAAACACTCACGGTATAAATGTACTTAGTATCTATTCCTATCCAGAAATATTCACTGTATAAATGTACTCACTATCTATTCCAATCTAGAAATACTCACTGTATAAATGTACTCACTGTCTATTCCATCCAGAAATACTCACTGTATAAATGTACTCACTATCTATCCTATCCAGAAATACTCACTGTATAAATGTACTCACTATCTATTCCTATCCAGAAATACTCACTGTATAAATGTTCTCAGTATCTATTCCTATCCAGAACTACTCACTGTATAAATGTACTCAGTATCTATTCCTATCCAAAAATACTCACTGTATAAAAGTACTCAGTATCTATTCGCATCCAGAAATACTCACTGTATAAATGTACTCACTATCTATTCCTATCCAGAAATACTCACTGTATAAATGTACTCACTATCTAATCCCATCCAGAAATACTCACTGTATAAATGTACTCACTATCTATTCCTATCCAGAAATACTCACTGTATAAATGTACTCACTATCTATTCCATCCAGAAATACTCACTGTATAAATGTACTCACTATCTATTCCTATCCAGAAATACTCACTGTATAAATGTACTCACTATGTATTCCTATCCAGAAATACTCACTGTATCAATGTACTCACTATGTATTCCATCCAGAAATACTCACTGTATAAATGTACTCACTATCTATTCCTATCCAGAAATACTCACTGTATAAATGTACTCACTATCTATTCCCATCCAGAAATACTCACTGTATAAATGTACTCACTATCTATTCCCATCCAGAAATACTCACTGTATAAATGTACTCACTATCTATTCCCATCCAGAAATACTCACTGTATAAATGTACTCACTATGTATTCCATCCAGAAATACTCACTGTATAAATGTACGTAGTATCTTTTCCTATCCAGAAATACTCACTGTATAGATGTACTCACTATCTATTCCTATCCAGAAACACTCACTGTATAAATGTACTTAGTATCTATTCCTATCCAGAAATATTCACTGTATAAATGTACTCAGTATCTATTCCATCCAGAAATACTCACTGTATAAATGTACTCACTATCTATTCCATCCAGAAATACTCACTGTATAAATGTACTCACTATCTATTCCTATCCAGAAATACTCACTGTATAAATGTACTCACTATCTATTCCCATCCAGAAATACTCACTGTATAAATGTATTCACTATCTATTCCTATCCAGAAATACTCACTGTATAAATGGACTCACTATCTATTCCATCCAGAAATACTCACTGTATAAATGTACTCACTATCTATTCCTTTCTAGAGATACTCACTGTATAGACGTATTCAGTATCTATTCCTATCCAGATCTACTCACTGTATAAATGTACTCAGTATCTATTTCTATTCAGAAATACTCATTGTATAAATGTACTCACTATCTATTCCTATCCAGAAATACTCACTGTAGAAATGTACTCACTATCTATTCCTATCCAGAAATACTCACTGTAGAAATGTACTATCTATTCCCATCCAGAAATACTCACTGTATAAATGTACTCAGTATCTATTAAATCCAGAAATACTGACTATATAAATGTACTCACTATCTATTCCTGTCCAGAAATACTCACTGTATAAATGTACTCACTATCTATTCCTATCCAGAAATACTCACTGTATAAAAGTACTCAGTATCTATTCTCATCCAGAAATACTCACTGTATAAATGTACTCAGTATCTATTCCATTCAGAAATACTCACTGTATAAATGTACTCAGTATCTATTCCTATCCAGAAATACTCACTGTATAAATGTACTCACTATCTATTCCTATCCAGAAATACTCACTGTAGAAATGTACTCAGTATCTATTCGTATCCAGAAATACTCACTGTATAAATGTACCTAGTATCTTTTCCTTTCCAGAAATACTCACTGTATAAATGTACTCACTATCTATTCCTATCCAGAACTACTCACTATATAAATGTACCTAGTATCTTTTCCTATCCAGAAATACTCACTGTATAAATGTACTCACTATCTATTCCTATCCAGAAATATTCACTGTATAAATGTACGTAGAATCTTTTCCTATCCAGAAATACTCACTGTATAGATGTACTCACTATCTATTCCTATCCAGAAACACTCACTGTATAAATGTACTTAGTATCTATTCCTATCCAGAAATATTCACTGTATAAATGTACTCACTATCTATTCCTATCTAGAAATACTCACTGTATAAATGTACTCACTGTCTATTCCATCCAGAAATACTCACTGTATAAATGTACTCACTATCTATCCTATCCAGAAATACTCACTGTATAAATGTACTCACTATCTATTCCTATCCAGAAATACTCACTGTATAAATGTACTCACTATCTATTCCATCCAGAAATACTCACTGTATAAATGTACTCACAATCTATTCCTATCCAGAAATACTCACTGTATAAATGTACTCACTATCTAGTCCCATCCAGAAATACTCACTGTATAAATGTACTCACTATCTATTCCTATCCAGAAATACTCACTGTATAAATGTACTCACTATCTATTCCTTTCTAGAAATACTCACTGTATAAATGTTCTCAGTATCTATTCCTATCCAGAACTACTCACTGTATAAATGTACTCAGTATCTATTCCTATCCAAAAATACTCACTGTATAAAAGTACTCAGTATCTATTCGCATCCAGAAATACTCACTGTATAAATGTACTCACTATCTATTCCTATCCAGAACTACTCACTCTATAAATGTACTCAGTATCTTTTCCTATCCAGAAATACTCACTGTATAAATGTACTCAGTATCTATTCGTATCCAGAAATACTCACTGTATAAATGTACTCACTATCTATTCCTATCCAGAAATACTCACTGTATAAATGTACTCACTATCTATTCCCATCCAGAAATACTCACTGTATAAATCTACTCACTATCTATTCCTATCCAGAAATACTCACTGTATAAATGTACTCACTATCTATTCCATCCAGAAATACTCACTGTATAAATGTACTCACTATCTATTCCTTTCTAGAAATACTCACTGTATAGACGTATTCAGTATCTATTCCTATCCAGATCTACTCACTGTATAAATGTACTCAGTATCTATTCCTATTCAGAAATACTCATTGTATAAATGTACTCACTATCTATTCCTATCCAGAAATACTCACTGTAGAAATGTACTCACTATCTATTCCTATCCAGAAATACTCACTGTAGAAATGTACTATCTATTCCCATCCAGAAATACTCACTGTATAAATGTACTCAGTATCTATTCCTATTCAGAAATACTCATTGTATAAATGTACTCACTATCTATTCCTATCCAGAAATACTCACTGTAGAAATGTACTCACTATCTATTCCTATCCAGAAATACTCACTGTAGAAATGTACTATCTATTCCCATCCAGAAATACTCACTGTATAAATGTACTCAGTATCTATTAAATCCAGAAATACTGACTATATAAATGTACTCACTATCTATTCCTGTCCAGAAATACTCACTGTATAAATGTACTCACTATCTATTCCTATCCAGAAATACTCACTGTATAAATGTACTCACTATCTATTCGTATCCAGAAATACTTCCTGTATAAATGTACTCAGTATCTATTCCTATCCAGAAATATTCACTGTATAAATGTACTCAGTATCTATTCCATCCAGAAATACTCACTGTATAAATGTACTCACTATCTATTCCCATCCAGAAATACTCACTGTATAAATGTACTCACTATCTATTCCTATCCAGAAATACTCACTGTATAAATGTACTCACTATCTATTCCTGTCTAGAAATACTCACTGTATAGACGTATTCAGTATCTATTCCTATCCAGAACTACTCACTGTATAACTCACTATCTATTCCCATCCAGAAATACTCACTGTATAAATGTACTCAGTATATATTCCATCCAGAAATACTCATTGTATAAATGTACTCACTATCTATTCCTATCCAGAAATACTCACTGTATAAATGTACTCACTATCTATTCCTATCCAGAAATACTCACTGTATAAGTGTACCTAGTGTCTTTTCCTATCCAGAAATAATCACTGTATAAATGTACTCACTATCTATTCCTATCCAGAAATACTCACTGTATAAATGTACTCAGTATCTATTCGTATTCAGAAATACTTACTGTATAAATGTACTTAGTGTCTTTTCCTATCCAGAAATACTCACTGTATAAATGTACTCACTATCTATTCCTATCCAGAAATACTCACTGTATAAATGTACTCACTATCTATTCCTATCCAGAAATACTCACTGTATAAATGTACTTAGTATCTTTTCCTATCCAGAAATACTCACTGTATAAATGTACTCAATATCTATTCCTATCCAGAAACAACTCACTGTATAAATGTACTCACTATCTATTCTTATCCAGAAATACTCACTGTATAGACGTATTCAGTATCTATTCCTGTTCAGAACTACACACTGTATAAATGTACTCACTATCTATTCCTATCCAGAAATACTCACTGTGTAAATGTACTCACTATCTATTCCCATCCAGAAATACTCACTGTATAAATGTACTGACTATCTATTCCTATCCATAAATACTCATTGTATAAATGTACTCAGTATCTATTCCTATCCAGAAATACTCACTTTATAGATGTACTCAGTGTCTATTCCTATCCAGAAATACTCACTGTATAAAAGTACTCAGTATCTATTCTCATCCAGAAATACTCACTGTATAAATGTACTCAGTATCTATTCCATTCAGAAATACTCACTGTAGAAATGTACTCAGTATCTATTCGTATCCAGAAATACTCACTGTATAAATGTACCTAGTATCTTTTCCTTTCCAGAAATACTCACTGTATAAATGTACTCACTATCTATTCCTATCCAGAAATACTCACTATATAAATGTACCTAGTATCTTTTCCTATCCAGAAATACTCACTGTATAAATGTACTCACTATCTATTCCTATCCAGAAATACTCACTGTATAAATGTACGTAGTATCTTTTCCTATCCAGAAATACTCACTGTATAGATGTACTCACTATCTATTCCTATCCAGAAACACTCACGGTATAAATGTACTTAGTATCTATTCCTATCCAGAAATATTCACTGTATAAATGTACTCACTATCTATTCCAATCTAGAAATACTCACTGTATAAATGTACTCACTGTCTATTCCATCCAGAAATACTCACTGTATAAATGTACTCACTATCTATCCTATCCAGAAATACTCACTGTATAAATGTACTCACTATCTATTCCTATCCAGAAATACTCACTGTATAAATGTTCTCAGTATCTATTCCTATCCAGAACTACTCACTGTATAAATGTACTCAGTATCTATTCCTATCCAAAAATACTCACTGTATAAAAGTACTCAGTATCTATTCGCATCCAGAAATACTCACTGTATAAATGTACTCACTATCTATTCCTATCCAGAAATACTCACTGTATAAATGTACTCACTATCTAATCCCATCCAGAAATACTCACTGTATAAATGTACTCACTATCTATTCCTATCCAGAAATACTCACTGTATAAATGTACTCACTATCTATTCCATCCAGAAATACTCACTGTATAAATGTACTCACTATCTATTCCTATCCAGAAATACTCACTGTATAAATGTACTCACTATGTATTCCTATCCAGAAATACTCACTGTATCAATGTACTCACTATGTATTCCATCCAGAAATACTCACTGTATAAATGTACTCACTATCTATTCCTATCCAGAAATACTCACTGTATAAATGTACTCACTATCTATTCCCATCCAGAAATACTCACTGTATAAATGTACTCACTATCTATTCCCATCCAGAAATACTCACTGTATAAATGTACTCACTATCTATTCCCATCCAGAAATACTCACTGTATAAATGTACTCACTATGTATTCCATCCAGAAATACTCACTGTATAAATGTACGTAGTATCTTTTCCTATCCAGAAATACTCACTGTATAGATGTACTCACTATCTATTCCTATCCAGAAACACTCACTGTATAAATGTACTTAGTATCTATTCCTATCCAGAAATATTCACTGTATAAATGTACTCAGTATCTATTCCATCCAGAAATACTCACTGTATAAATGTACTCACTATCTATTCCATCCAGAAATACTCACTGTATAAATGTACTCACTATCTATTCCTATCCAGAAATACTCACTGTATAAATGTACTCACTATCTATTCCCATCCAGAAATACTCACTGTATAAATGTATTCACTATCTATTCCTATCCAGAAATACTCACTGTATAAATGGACTCACTATCTATTCCATCCAGAAATACTCACTGTATAAATGTACTCACTATCTATTCCTTTCTAGAGATACTCACTGTATAGACGTATTCAGTATCTATTCCTATCCAGATCTACTCACTGTATAAATGTACTCAGTATCTATTTCTATTCAGAAATACTCATTGTATAAATGTACTCACTATCTATTCCTATCCAGAAATACTCACTGTAGAAATGTACTCACTATCTATTCCTATCCAGAAATACTCACTGTAGAAATGTACTATCTATTCCCATCCAGAAATACTCACTGTATAAATGTACTCAGTATCTATTAAATCCAGAAATACTGACTATATAAATGTACTCACTATCTATTCCTGTCCAGAAATACTCACTGTATAAATGTACTCACTATCTATTCCTATCCAGAAATACTCACTGTATAAAAGTACTCAGTATCTATTCTCATCCAGAAATACTCACTGTATAAATGTACTCAGTATCTATTCCATTCAGAAATACTCACTGTATAAATGTACTCAGTATCTATTCCTATCCAGAAATACTCACTGTATAAATGTACTCACTATCTATTCCTATCCAGAAATACTCACTGTAGAAATGTACTCAGTATCTATTCGTATCCAGAAATACTCACTGTATAAATGTACCTAGTATCTTTTCCTTTCCAGAAATACTCACTGTATAAATGTACTCACTATCTATTCCTATCCAGAAATACTCACTATATAAATGTACCTAGTATCTTTTCCTATCCAGAAATACTCACTGTATAAATGTACTCACTATCTATTCCTATCCAGAAATATTCACTGTATAAATGTACGTAGAATCTTTTCCTATCCAGAAATACTCACTGTATAGATGTACTCACTATCTATTCCTATCCAGAAACACTCACTGTATAAATGTACTTAGTATCTATTCCTATCCAGAAATATTCACTGTATAAATGTACTCACTATCTATTCCTATCTAGAAATACTCACTGTATAAATGTACTCACTGTCTATTCCATCCAGAAATACTCACTGTATAAATGTACTCACTATCTATCCTATCCAGAAATACTCACTGTATAAATGTACTCACTATCTATTCCTATCCAGAAATACTCACTGTATAAATGTACTCACTATCTATTCCATCCAGAAATACTCACTGTATAAATGTACTCACTATCTATTCCTATCCAGAAATACTCACTGTATAAATGTACTCACTATCTAGTCCCATCCAGAAATACTCACTGTATAAATGTACTCACTATCTATTCCTATCCAGAAATACTCACTGTATAAATGTACTCACTATCTATTCCTTTCTAGAAATACTCACTGTATAAATGTTCTCAGTATCTATTCCTATCCAGAACTACTCACTGTATAAATGTACTCAGTATCTATTCCTATCCAAAAATACTCACTGTATAAAAGTACTCAGTATCTATTCGCATCCAGAAATACTCACTGTATAAATGTACTCACTATCTATTCCTATCCAGAACTACTCACTCTATAAATGTACTCAGTATCTTTTCCTATCCAGAAATACTCACTGTATAAATGTACTCAGTATCTATTCGTATCCAGAAATACTCACTGTATAAATGTACTCACTATCTATTCCTATCCAGAAATACTCACTGTATAAATGTACTCACTATCTATTCCCATCCAGAAATACTCACTGTATAAATCTACTCACTATCTATTCCTATCCAGAAATACTCACTGTATAAATGTACTCACTATCTATTCCATCCAGAAATACTCACTGTATAAATGTACTCACTATCTATTCCTTTCTAGAAATACTCACTGTATAGACGTATTCAGTATCTATTCCTATCCAGATCTACTCACTGTATAAATGTACTCAGTATCTATTCCTATTCAGAAATACTCATTGTATAAATGTACTCACTATCTATTCCTATCCAGAAATACTCACTGTAGAAATGTACTCACTATCTATTCCTATCCAGAAATACTCACTGTAGAAATATACTATCTATTCCCATCCAGAAATACTCACTGTATAAATGTACTCAGTATCTATTCCTATTCAGAAATACTCATTGTATAAATGTACTCATTATCTATTCCTATCCAGAAATACTCACTGTAGAAATGTACTCACTATCTATTCCTATCCAGAAATACTCACTGTAGAAATGTACTATCTATTCCCATCCAGAAATACTCACTGTATAAATGTACTCAGTATCTATTAAATCCAGAAATACTGACTATATAAATGTACTCACTATCTATTCCTGTCCAGAAATACTCACTGTATAAATGTACTCACTATCTATTCCTATCCAGAAATACTCACTGTATAAATGTACTCACTATCTATTCGTATCCAGAAATACTTCCTGTATAAATGTACTCAGTATCTATTCCTATCCAGAAATATTCACTGTATAAATGTACTCAGTATCTATTCCATCCAGAAATACTCACTGTATAAATGTACTCACTATCTATTCCCATCCAGAAATACTCACTGTATAAATGTACTCACTATCTATTCCTATCCAGAAATACTCACTGTATAAATGTACTCACTATCTATTCCTGTCTAGAAATACTCACTGTATAGACGTATACAGTATCTATTCCTATCCAGAAATACTCACTGTATAACTCACTATCTATTCCCATCCAGAAATACTCACTGTATAAATGTACTCAGTATATATTCCATCCAGAAATACTCATTGTATAAATGTACTCACTATCTATTCCTATCCAGAAATACTCACTGTATAAATGTACTCACTATCTATTCCTATCCAGAAATACTCACTGTATAAGTGTACCTAGTGTCTTTTCCTATCCAGAAATAATCACTGTATAAATGTACTCACTATCTATTCCTATCCAGAAATACTCACTGTATAAATGTAACCAGTATCTATTCGTATTCAGAAATACTTACTGTATAAATGTACTTAGTGTCTTTTCCTATCCAGAAATACTCACTGTATAAATGTACTCACTATCTATTCCTATCCAGAAATACTCAATGTATAAATGTACTCACTATCTATTCCTATCCAGAAATACTCACTGTATAAATGTACTTAGTATCTTTTCCTATCCAGAAATACTCACTGTATAAATGTACTCAATATCTATTCCTATCCAGAAACAACTCACTGTATAAATGTACTCACTATCTATTCCTATCCAGAAATACTCACTGTATAGACGTATTCAGTATCTATTCCTGTTCAGAACTACTCACTGTATAAATGTACTCACTATCTATTCCTATCCAGAAATACTCACTGTGTAAATGTACTCACTATCTATTCCCATCCAGAAATACTCACTGTATAAATGTACTGACTATCTATTCCTATCCATAAATACTCATTGTATAAATGTACTCAGTATCTATTCCTATCCAGAAATACTCACTTTATAGATGTACTCAGTGTCTATTCCTATCCAGAAATACTCACTGTATAAAAGTACTCAGTATCTATTCTCATCCAGAAATACTCACTGTATAAATGTACTCAGTATCTGTTCCATTCAGAAATACTCACTGTAGAAATGTACTCAGTATCTATTCGTATCCAGAAATACTCACTGTATAAATGTACCTAGTATCTTTTCCTTTCCAGAAATACTCACTGTATAAATGTACTCACTATCTATTCCTATCCAGAAATACTCACTATATAAATGTACCTAGTATCTTTTCCTATCCAGAAATACTCACTGTATAAATGTACTCACTATCTATTCCTATCCAGAAATACTCACTGTATAAATGTACGTAGTATCTTTTCCTATCCAGAAATACTCACTGTATAGATGTACTCACTATCTATTCCTATCCAGAAACACTCACTGTATAAATGTACTTAGTATCTATTCCTATCCAGAAATATTCACTGTATAAATGTACTCACTATCTATTCCAATCTAGAAATACTCACTGTATAAATGTACTCACTGTCTATTCCATCCAGAAATACTCACTGTATAAATGTACTCACTATCTATCCTATCCAGAAATACTCACTGTATAAATGTACTCACTATCTATTCCTATCCAGAAATACTCACTGTATAAATGTTCTCAGTATCTATTCCTATCCAGAACTACTCACTGTATAAATGTACTCAGTATCTATTCCTATCCAAAAATACTCACTGTATAAAAGTACTCAGTATCTATTCGCATCCAGAAATACTCACTGTATAAATGTACTCACTATCTATTCCTATCCAGAAATACTCACTGTATAAATGTACTCACTATCTATTCCCATCCAGAAATACTCACTGTATAAATGTACTCACTATCTATTCCTATCCAGAAATACTCACTGTATAAATGTACTCACTATCTATTCCATCCAGAAATACTCACTGTATAAATGTACTCACTATCTATTCCTATCCAGAAATACTCACTGTATAAATGTACTCACTATGTATTCCTATCCAGAAATACTCACTGTATCAATGTACTCACTATGTATTCCATCCAGAAATACTCACTGTATAAATGTACTCACTATCTATTCCTATCCAGAAATACTCACTGTATAAATGTACTCACTATCTATTCCCATCCAGAAATACTCACTGTATAAATGTACTCACTATCTATTCCCATCCAGAAATACTCACTGTATAAATGTACTCACTATCTATTCCCATCCAGAAATACTCACTGTATAAATGTACTCACTATGTATTCCATCCAGAAATACTCACTGTATAAATGTACGTAGTATCTTTTCCTATCCAGAAATACTCACTGTATAGATGTACTCACTATCTATTCCTATCCAGAAACACTCACTGTATAAATGTACTTAGTATCTATTCCTATCCAGAAATATTCACTGTATAAATGTACTCAGTATCTATTCCATCCAGAAATACTCACTGTATAAATATACTCACTATCTATTCCATCCAGAAATACTCACTGTATAAATGTACTCACTATCTATTCCTATCCAGAAATACTCACTGTATAAATGTACTCACTATCTATTCCCATCCAGAAATACTCACTGTATAAATGTATTCACTATCTATTCCTATCCAGAAATACTCACTGTATAAATGGACTCACTATCTATTCCATCCAGAAATACTCACTGTATAAATGTACTCACTCTCTATTCCTTTCTAGAGATACTCACTGTATAGACGTATTCAGTATATATTCCTATCCAGATCTACTCACTGTATAAATGTACTCAGTATCTATTTCTATTCAGAAATACTCATTGTATAAATGTACTCACTATCTATTCCTATCCAGAAATACTCACTGTAGAAATGTACTCACTATCTATTCCTATCCAGAAATACTCACTGTAGAAATGTACTATCTATTCCCATCCAGAAATACTCACTGTATAAATGTACTCAGTATCTATTAAATCCAGAAATACTGACTATATAAATGTACTCACTATCTATTCCTGTCCAGAAATACTCACTGTATAAATGTACTCACTATCTATTCCTATCCAGAAATACTCACTGTATAAATGTACTCACTATGTATTCGTATCCAGAAATACTTACTGTATAAATGTACTCAGTATCTATTCCTATCCAGAAATATTCACTGTATAAATGTACTCAGTATCTATTCCATCCAGAAATACTCACTGTATAAATGTACTCACTATCTATTCCCATCCAGAAATACTCACTGTATAAATGTACTTACTATCTATTTATATCCAGAAATACTCACTGTATAAATGTACTCACTATCTATTCTTGTCTAGAAATACTCACTGTATAGACGTATTCAGTATCTATTCCTATCCAGAACTACTCACTGTATAACTCACTATCTATTCCCATCCAGAAATACTCACTGTATAAATGTACTCAGTATATATTCCATCCAGAAATACTCATTGTATAAATGTACTCACTATCTATTCCTATCCAGAAATACTCACTGTATAAATGTACTCACTATCTATTCCTATCCAGAAATACTCACTGTATAAATGTACTCACTATCTATTCGTATCCAGAAATACTTCCTGTATAAATGTACTCAGTATCTATTCCTATCCAGAAATATTCACTGTATAAATGTACTCAGTATCTATTCCATCCAGAAATACTCACTGTATAAATGTACTCACTATCTATTCCCATCCAGAAATACTCACTGTATAAATGTACTCACTATCTATTCCTATCCAGAAATACTCACTGTATAAATGTACTCACTATCTATTCCTGTCTAGAAATACTCACTGTATAGACGTATACAGTATCTATTCCTATCCAGAAATACTCACTGTATAACTCACTATCTATTCCCATCCAGAAATACTCACTGTATAAATGTACTCAGTATATATTCCATCCAGAAATACTCATTGTATAAATGTACTCACTATCTATTCCTATCCAGAAATACTCACTGTATAAATGTACTCACTATCTATTCCTATCCAGAAATACTCACTGTATAAGTGTACCTAGTGTCTTTTCCTATCCAGAAATAATCACTGTATAAATGTACTCACTATCTATTCCTATCCAGAAATACTCACTGTATAAATGTAACCAGTATCTATTCGTATTCAGAAATACTTACTGTATAAATGTACTTAGTGTCTTTTCCTATCCAGAAATACTCACTGTATAAATGTACTCACTATCTATTCCTATCCAGAAATACTCAATGTATAAATGTACTCACTATCTATTCCTATCCAGAAATACTCACTGTATAAATGTACTTAGTATCTTTTCCTATCCAGAAATACTCACTGTATAAATGTACTCAATATCTATTCCTATCCAGAAACAACTCACTGTATAAATGTACTCACTATCTATTCCTATCCAGAAATACTCACTGTATAGACGTATTCAGTATCTATTCCTGTTCAGAACTACTCACTGTATAAATGTACTCACTATCTATTCCTATCCAGAAATACTCACTGTGTAAATGTACTCACTATCTATTCCCATCCAGAAATACTCACTGTATAAATGTACTGACTATCTATTCCTATCCATAAATACTCATTGTATAAATGTACTCAGTATCTATTCCTATCCAGAAATACTCACTTTATAGATGTACTCAGTGTCTATTCCTATCCAGAAATACTCACTGTATAAAAGTACTCAGTATCTATTCTCATCCAGAAATACTCACTGTATAAATGTACTCAGTATCTATTCCATTCAGAAATACTCACTGTAGAAATGTACTCAGTATCTATTCGTATCCAGAAATACTCACTGTATAAATGTACCTAGTATCTTTTCCTTTCCAGAAATACTCACTGTATAAATGTACTCACTATCTATTCCTATCCAGAAATACTCACTATATAAATGTACCTAGTATCTTTTCCTATCCAGAAATACTCACTGTATAAATGTACTCACTATCTATTCCTATCCAGAAATACTCACTGTATAAATGTACGTAGTATCTTTTCCTATCCAGAAATACTCACTGTATAGATGTACTCACTATCTATTCCTATCCAGAAACACTCACTGTATAAATGTACTTAGTATCTATTCCTATCCAGAAATATTCACTGTATAAATGTACTCACTATCTATTCCAATCTAGAAATACTCACTGTATAAATGTACTCACTGTCTATTCCATCCAGAAATACTCACTGTATAAATGTACTCACTATCTATCCTATCCAGAAATACTCACTGTATAAATGTACTCACTATCTATTCCTATCCAGAAATACTCACTGTATAAATGTTCTCAGTATCTATTCCTATCCAGAACTACTCACTGTATAAATGTACTCAGTATCTATTCCTATCCAAAAATACTCACTGTATAAAAGTACTCAGTATCTATTCGCATCCAGAAATACTCACTGTATAAATGTACTCACTATCTATTCCTATCCAGAAATACTCACTGTATAAATGTACTCACTATCTATTCCCATCCAGAAATACTCACTGTATAAATGTACTCACTATCTATTCCTATCCAGAAATACTCACTGTATAAATGTACTCACTATCTATTCCATCCAGAAATACTCACTGTATAAATGTACTCACTATCTATTCCTATCCAGAAATACTCACTGTATAAATGTACTCACTATGTATTCCTATCCAGAAATACTCACTGTATCAATGTACTCACTATGTATTCCATCCAGAAATACTCACTGTATAAATGTACTCACTATCTATTCCTATCCAGAAATACTCACTGTATAAATGTACTCACTATCTATTCCCATCCAGAAATACTCACTGTATAAATGTACTCACTATCTATTCCCATCCATAAATACTCACTGTATAAATGTACTCACTATCTATTCCCATCCAGAAATACTCACTGTATAAATGTACTCACTATGTATTCCATCCAGAAATACTCACTGTATAAATGTACGTAGTATCTTTTCCTATCCAGAAATACTCACTGTATAGATGTACTCACTATCTATTCCTATCCAGAAACACTCACTGTATAAATGTACTTAGTATCTATTCCTATCCAGAAATATTCACTGTATAAATGTACTCAGTATCTATTCCATCCAGAAATACTCACTGTATAAATATACTCACTATCTATTCCATCCAGAAATACTCACTGTATAAATGTACTCACTATCTATTCCTATCCAGAAATACTCACTGTATAAATGTACTCACTATCTATTCCCATCCAGAAATACTCACTGTATAAATGTATTCACTATCTATTCCTATCCAGAAATACTCACTGTATAAATGGACTCACTATCTATTCCATCCAGAAATACTCACTGTATAAATGTACTCACTCTCTATTCCTTTCTAGAGATTCTCACTGTATAGACGTATTCAGTATCTATTCCTATCCAGATCTACTCACTGTATAAATGTACTCAGTATCTATTTCTATTCAGAAATACTCATTGTATAAATGTACTCACTATCTATTCCTATCCAGAAATACTCACTGTAGAAATGTACTCACTATCTATTCCTATCCAGAAATACTCACTGTAGAAATGTACTATCTATTCCCATCCAGAAATACTCACTGTATAAATGTACTCAGTATCTATTAAATCCAGAAATACTGACTATATAAATGTACTCACTATCTATTCCTGTCCAGAAATACTCACTGTATAAATGTACTCACTATCTATTCCTATCCAGAAATACTCACTGTATAAATGTACTCACTATCTATTCGTATCCAGAAATACTTACTGTATAAATGTACTCAGTATCTATTCCTATCCAGAAATATTCACTGTATAAATGTACTCAGTATCTATTCCATCCAGAAATACTCACTGTATAAATGTACTCACTATCTATTCCCATCCAGAAATACTCACTGTATAAATGTACTCACTATCTATTTATATCCAGAAATACTCACTGTATAAATGTACTCACTATCTATTCTTGTCTAGAAATACTCACTGTATAGACGTATTCAGTATCTATTCCTATCCAGAACTACTCACTGTATAACTCACTATCTATTCCCATCCAGAAATACTCACTGTATAAATGTACTCAGTATATATTCCATCCAGAAATACTCATTGTATAAATGTACTCACTATCTATTCCTATCCAGAAATACTCACTGTATAAATGTACTCACTATCTATTCCTATCCAGAAATACTCACTGTATAAGTGTACCTAGTATCTTTTCCTATCCAGAAATACTCACTGTATAAATGTACTCACTATCTATTCCTATCCAGAAATACTCACTGTATAAATGTACTCAGTATCTATTCGTATTCAGAAATACTTACTGTATAAATGTACTTAGTGTCTTTTCCTATCCAGAAATACTCACTGTATAAATGTACTCACTATCTATTCCTATCCAGAAATACTCACTGTATAAATGTACTCACTATCTATTCCTATCCAGAAATACTCACTGTATAAATGTACTCAGTATCTTTTACTATCCAGAAATACTCACTGTATAAATGTACTCAATATCTATTCCTATCCAGAAACAACTCACTGTATAAATGTACTCACTATCTATTCCTATCCAGAAATACTCACTGTATAGACGTATTCAGTATCTATTCCTGTTCAGAACTACTCACTGTATAAATGTACTCACTATCTATTCCTATCCAGAAATACTCACTGTGTAAATGTACTCACTATCTATTCCCATCCAGAAATACTCACTGTATAAATGTACTGACTATCTATTCCTATCCATAAATACTCATTGTATAAATGTACTCAGTATCTATTCCTATCCAGAAATACTCACTTTATAGATGTACTCAGTGTCTATTCCTATCCAGAAATACTCACTGTATAAAAGTACTCAGTATCTATTCTCATCCAGAAATACTCACTGTATAAATGTACTCAGTATCTATTCCATTCAGAAATACTCACTGTATAAATGTACTCAGTATCTATTCCTATCCAGAAATACTCACTGTATAAATGTACTCACTATCTATTCCTATCCAGAAATACTCACTGTAGAAATGTACTCAGTATCTATTCGTATCCAGAAATACTCACTGTATAAATGTACCTAGTATCTTTTCCTTTCCAGAAATACTCACTGTATAAATGTACTCACTATCTATTCCTATCCAGAAATACTCACTATATAAATGTACCTAGTATCTTTTCCTATCCAGAAATACTCACTGTATAAATGTACTCACTATCTATTCCTATCCAGAAATACTCACTGTATAAATGTACGTAGAATCTTTTCCTATCCAGAAATACACACTGTATAGATGTACTCACTATCTATTCCTATCCAGAAACACTCACTGTATAAATGTACTTAGTATCTATTCCTATCCAGAAATATTCACTGTATAAATGTACTCACTATCTATTCCTATCTAGAAATACTCACTGTATAAATGTACTCACTGTCTATTCCATCCAGAAATACTCACTGTATAAATGTACTCACTATCTATCCTATCCAGAAATACTCACTGTATAAATGTACTCACTATCTATTCCTATCCAGAAATACTCACTGTATAAATGTACTCACTATCTATTCCATCCAGAAATACTCACTGTATAAATGTACTCACTATCTATTCCTATCCAGAAATACTCACTGTATAAATGTACTCACTATCTAGTCCCATCCAGAAATACTCACTGTATAAATGTACTCACTATCTATTCCTATCCAGAAATACTCACTGTATAAATGTACTCACTATCTATTCCTTTCTAGAAATACTCACTGTATAAATGTTCTCAGTATCTATTCCTATCCAGAACTACTCACTGTATAAATGTACTCAGTATCTATTCCTATCCAAAAATACTCACTGTATAAAAGTACTCAGTATCTATTCGCATCCAGAAATACTCACTGTATAAATGTACTCACTATCTATTCCTATCCAGAACTACTCACTCTATAAATGTACTCAGTATCTTTTCCTTTCCAGAAATTCTCACTGTATAAATGTACTCAGTATCTATTCGTATCCAGAAATACTCACTGTATAAATGTACTCACTATCTATTCCTATCCAGAAATACTCACTGTCTAAATGTACTCACTATCTATTCCCATCCAGAAATACTCACTGTATAAATCTACTCACTATCTATTCCTATCCAGAAATACTCACTGTATAAATGTACTCACTATCTATTCCATCCAGAAATACTCACTGTATAAATGTACTCACTATCTATTCCTTTCTAGAAATACTCACTGTATAGACATATTCAGTATCTATTCCTATCCAGATCTACTCACTGTATAAATGTACTCAGTATCTATTCCTATTCAGAAATACTCACTGTATAAATGTACTCACTATCTATTCCTATCCAGAAATACTCACTGTAGAAATGTACTCACTATCTATTCCTATCCAGAAATACTCACTGTAGAAATGTACTATCTATTCCCATCCAGAAATACTCACTGTATAAATGTACTCAGTATCTATTAAATCCAGAAATACTGACTATATAAATGTACTCACTATCTATTCCTGTCCAGAAATACTCACTGTATAAATGTACTCACTATCTATTCCTATCCAGAAATACTCACTGTATAAATGTACTCACTATCTATTCGTATCCAGAAATACTTCCTGTATAAATGTACTCAGTATCTATTCCTATCCAGAAATATTCACTGTATAAATGTACTCAGTATCTATTCCATCCAGAAATACTCACTGTATAAATGTACTCACTATCTATTCCCATCCAGAAATACTCACTGTATAAATGTACTCACTATCTATTCCTATCCAGAAATACTCACTGTATAAATGTACTCACTATCTATTACTGTCTAGAAATACTCACTGTATAGACGTATTCAGTATCTATTCCTATCCAGAACTACTCACTGTATAACTCACTATCTATTCCCATCCAGAAATACTCACTGTATAAATGTACTCAGTATATATTCCATCCAGAAATACTCATTGTATAAATGTACTCAGTATCTATTCCTATCCAGAAATACTCACTGTATAAATGTACTCACTATCTATTCCTATCCAGAAATACTCACTGTAGAAATGTACTCAGTATCTATTCGTATCCAGAAATACTCACTGTATAAATGTACCTAGTATCTTTTCCTTTCCAGAAATACTCACAGTATAAATGTACTCACTATCTATTCCTATCCAGAAATACTCACTATATAAATGTACCTAGTATCTTTTCCTATCCAGAAATACTCACTGTATAAATGTACTCACTATCTATTCCTATACAGAAATACTCACTGTATAAATGTACGTAGTATCTTTTCCTATCCAGAAATACTCACTGTATAGATGTACTCACTATCTATTCCTATCCAGAAACACTCACTGTATAAATGTACTTAGTATCTATTCCTATCCAGAAATATTCACTGTATAAATGTACTCACTATCTATTCCTATCTAGAAATACTCACTGTATAAATGTATTCACTGTCTATTCCATCCAGAAATACTCACTGTATAAATGTACTCACTATCTATCCTATCCAGAAATACTCACTGTATAAATGTACTCACTATCTATTCCTATCCAGAAATACTCACTGTATAAATGTACTCACTATCTATTCCATCCAGAAATACTCACTGTATAAATGTACTCACTATCTATTCCTATCCAGAAATACTCACTGTATAAATGTACTCACTATCTAGTCCCATCCAGAAATACTCACTGTATAAATGTACTCACTATCTATTCCTATCCAGAAAAACTCACTGTATAAATGTACTCACTATCTATTCCTTTCTAGAAATACTCACTGTATAAATGTTCTCAGTATCTATTCCTATCCAGAACTACTCACTGTATAAATGTACTCAGTATCTATTCCTATCCAAAAATACTCACTGTATAAAAGTACTCAGTATCTATTCGCATCCAGAAATAGTCACTGTATAAATGTACTCACTATCTATTCCTATCCAGAACTACTCACTCTATAAATGTACACAGTATCTTTTCCTATCCAGAAATACTCACTGTATAAATGTACTCAGTATCTATTCGTATCCAGAAATACTCACTGTATAAATGTACTCACTATCTATTCCTATCCAGAAATACTCACTGTATAAATGTACTCACTATCTATTCCCATCCAGAAATACTCACTGTATAAATGTACTCACTATCTATTCCTATCCAGAAATACTCACTGTATAAATGTACTCACTATCTATTCCATCCAGAAATACTCACTGTATAAATGTACTCACTATCTATTCCCATCCAGAAATACTCACTGTATAAATGTACTCACTATCTATTCCCATCCAGAAATACTCACTGTATAAATGTACTCTCTATGTATTCCATCCAGAAATACTCACTGTATAAATGTACGTAGTATCTTTTCCTATCCAGAAATACTCACTGTATAGATGTACTCACTATCTATTCCTATCCAGAAACACTCACTGTATAAATGTACTTAGTATCTATTCCTATCCAGAAATATTCACTGTATAAATGTACTCAGTATCTATTCCATCCAGAAATACTCACTGTATAAATGTACTCACTATCTATTCCATCCAGAAATACTCACTGTATAAATGTACTCACTATCTATTCCTATCCAGAAATATTCACTGTATAAATGTACTCACTATCTATTCCCATCCAGAAATACTCACTGTATAAATGTACTCACTATCTATTCCTATCCAGAAATACTCACTGTATAAATGGACTCACTATCTATTTCATCCAGAAATACTCACTGTATAAATGTACTCACTATCTATTCCTTTCTAGAAATACTCACTGTATAGACGTATTCAGTATCTATTCCTATCCAGATCTACTCACTGTATAAATGTACTCAGTATCTATTCCATCCAGAAATACTCACTGTATAAATGTACTCACTGTCTATTCCATCCAGAAATACTCACTGTATAAATGTACTCACTATCTATTCCTATCCAGAAATACTCACTGTATAAATGTACTTAGTATCTTTTCCTATCCAGAAATACTCACTGTATAAATGTACTCAATATCTATTCCTATCCAGAAACAACTCACTGTATAAATGTACTCACTATCTATTCCTATCCAGAAATACTCACTGTATAGACGTATTCAGTATCTATTCCTGTTCAGAACTACTCACTGTATAAATGTACTCACTATCTATTCCTATCCAGAAATACTCACTGTGTAAATGTACTCACTATCTATTCCCATCCAGAAATACTCACTGTATAAATGTACTGACTATCTATTCCTATCCATAAATACTCATTGTATAAATGTACTCAGTATCTATTCCTATCCAGAAATACTCACTTTATAGATGTACTCAGTGTCTATTCCTATCCAGAAATACTCACTGTATAAAAGTACTCAGTATCTATTCTCATCCAGAAATACTCACTGTATAAATGTACTCAGTATCTATTCCATTCAGAAATACTCACTGTATAAATGTACTCAGTATCTATTACTATTCAGAAATACTCACTGTATAAATGTACTCACTATCTATTCCTATCCAGAAATACTCACTGTAGAAATGTACTCAGTATCTATTCGTATCCAGAAATACTCACTGTATAAATGTACCTAGTATCTTTTCCTTTCCAGAAATACTCACTGTATAAATGTACTCACTATCTATTCCTATCCAGAAATACTCACTATATAAATGTACCTAGTATCTTTTCCTATCCAGAAATACTCACTGTATAAATGTACTCACTATCTATTCCTATCCAGAAATACTCACTGTATAAATGTACGTAGTATCTTTTCCTATCCAGAAATACTCACTGTATAGATGTACTCACTATCTATTCCTATCCAGAAACACTCACTGTATAAATGTACTTAGTATCTATTCCTATCCAGAAATATTCACTGTATAAATGTACTCACTATCTATTCCTATCTAGAAATACTCACTGTATAAATGTACTCACTGTCTATTCCATCCAGAAATACTCACTGTATAAATGTACTCACTATCTATCCTATCCAGAAATACTCACTGTATAAATGTACTCACTATCTATTCCTATCCAGAAATACTCACTGTATAAATGTACTCACTATCTATTCCATCCAGAAATACTCACTGTATAAATGTACTCACTATCTATTCCATCCAGAAATACTCACTGTATAAATGTACTCACTATCTATTCCTATCCAGAAATACTCACTGTATAAATGTACTCACTATGTATTCCTATCCAGAAATACTCACTGTATCAATGTACTCACTATGTATTCCATCCAGAAATACTCACTGTATAAATGTACTCACTATCTATTCCTATCCAGAAATACTCACTGTATAAATGTACTCACTATCTATTCCCATCCAGAAATACTCACTGTATAAATGTACTCACTATCTATTCCCATCCAGAAATACTCACTGTATAAATGTACTCACTATCTATTCCCATCCAGAAATACTCACTGTATAAATGTACTCACTATGTATTCCATCCAGAAATACTCACTGTATAAATGTACGTAGTATCTTTTCCTATCCAGAAATACTCACTGTATAGATGTACTCACTATCTATTCCTATCCAGAAACACTCACTGTATAAATGTACTTAGTATCTATTCCTATCCAGAAATATTCACTGTATAAATGTACTCAGTATCTATTCCATCCAGAAATACTCACTGTATAAATGTACTCACTATCTATTCCATCCAGAAATACTCACTGTATAAATGTACTCACTATCTATTACTATCCAGAAATACTCACTGTATAAATGTACTCACTATCTATTCCCATCCAGAAATACTCACTGTATAAATGTATTCACTATCTATTCCTATCCAGAAATACTCACTGTATAAATGGACTCACTATCTATTCCATCCAGAAATACTCACTGTATAAATGTACTCACTATCTATTCCTTTCTAGAGATACTCACTGTATAGACGTATTCAGTATCTATTCCTATCCAGATCTACTCACTGTATAAATGTACTCAGTATCTATTTCTATTCAGAAATACTCATTGTATAAATGTACTCACTATCTATTCCTATCCAGAAATACTCACTGTAGAAATGTACTCACTATCTATTCCTATCCAGAAATACTCACTGTAGAAATGTACTATCTATTCCCATCCAGAAATACTCACTGTATAAATGTACTCAGTATCTATTAAATCCAGAAATACTGACTATATAAATGTACTCACTATCTATTCCTGTCCAGAAATACTCACTGTATAAATGTACTCACTATCTATTCCTATCCAGAAATACTCACTGTATAAAAGTACTCAGTATCTATTCTCATCCAGAAATACTCACTGTATAAATGTACTCAGTATCTATTCCATTCAGAAATACTCACTGTATAAATGTACTCAGTATCTATTCCTATCCAGAAATACTCACTGTATAAATGTACTCACTATCTATTCCTATCCAGAAATACTCACTGTAGAAATGTACTCAGTATCTATTCGTATCCAGAAATACTCACTGTATAAATGTACCTAGTATCTTTTCCTTTCCAGAAATACTCACTGTATAAATGTACTCACTATCTATTCCTATCCAGAAATACTCACTATATAAATGTACCTAGTATCTTTTCCTATCCAGAAATACTCACTGTATAAATGTACTCACTATCTATTCCTATCCAGAAATATTCACTGTATAAATGTACGTAGAATCTTTTCCTATCCAGAAATACTCACTGTATAGATGTACTCACTATCTATTCCTATCCAGAAACACTCACTGTATAAATGTACTTAGTATCTATTCCTATCCAGAAATATTCACTGTATAAATGTACTCACTATCTATTCCTATCTAGAAATACTCACTGTATAAATGTACTCACTGTCTATTCCATCCAGAAATACTCACTGTATAAATGTACTCACTATCTATCCTATCCAGAAATACTCACTGTATAAATGTACTCACTATCTATTCCTATCCAGAAATACTCACTGTATAAATGTACTCACTATCTATTCCATCCAGAAATACTCACTGTATAAATGTACTCACTATCTATTCCTATCCAGAAATACTCACTGTATAAATGTACTCACTATCTAGTCCCATCCAGAAATACTCACTGTATAAATGTACTCACTATCTATTCCTATCCAGAAATACTCACTGTATAAATGTACTCACTATCTATTCCTTTCTAGAAATACTCACTGTATAAATGTTCTCAGTATCTATTCCTATCCAGAACTACTCACTGTATAAATGTACTCAGTATCTATTCCTATCCAAAAATACTCACTGTATAAAAGTACTCAGTATCTATTCGCATCCAGAAATACTCACTGTATAAATGTACTCACTATCTATTCCTATCCAGAACTACTCACTCTATAAATGTACTCAGTATCTTTTCCTATCCAGAAATACTCACTGTATAAATGTACTCAGTATCTATTCGTATCCAGAAATACTCACTGTATAAATGTACTCACTATCTATTCCTATCCAGAAATACTCACTGTATAAATGTACTCACTATCTATTCCCATCCAGAAATACTCACTGTATAAATCTACTCACTATCTATTCCTATCCAGAAATACTCACTGTATAAATGTACTCACTATCTATTCCATCCAGAAATACTCACTGTATAAATGTACTCACTATCTATTCCTTTCTAGAAATACTCACTGTATAGACGTATTCAGTATCTATTCCTATCCAGATCTACTCACTGTATAAATGTACTCAGTATCTATTCCTATTCAGAAATACTCATTGTATAAATGTACTCACTATCTATTCCTATCCAGAAATACTCACTGTAGAAATGTACTCACTATCTATTCCTATCCAGAAATACTCACTGTAGAAATGTACTATCTATTCCCATCCAGAAATACTCACTGTATAAATGTACTCAGTATCTATTCCTATTCAGAAATACTCATTGTATAAATGTACTCACTATCTATTCCTATCCAGAAATACTCACTGTAGAAATGTACTCACTATCTATTCCTATCCAGAAATACTCACTGTAGAAATGTACTATCTATTCCCATCCAGAAATACTCACTGTATAAATGTACTCAGTATCTATTAAATCCAGAAATACTGACTATATAAATGTACTCACTATCTATTCCTGTCCAGAAATACTCACTGTATAAATGTACTCACTATCTATTCCTATCCAGAAATACTCACTGTATAAATGTACTCACTATCTATTCGTATCCAGAAATACTTCCTGTATAAATGTACTCAGTATCTATTCCTATCCAGAAATATTCACTGTATAAATGTACTCAGTATCTATTCCATCCAGAAATAGTCACTGTATAAATGTACTCACTATCTATTCCCATCCAGAAATACTCACTGTATAAATGTACTCACTATCTATTCCTATCCAGAAATACTCACTGTATAAATGTACTCACTATCTATTCCTGTCTAGAAATACTCACTGTATAGACGTATTCAGTATCTATTCCTATCCAGAACTACTCACTGTATAACTCACTATCTATTCCCATCCAGAAATACTCACTGTATAAATGTACTCAGTATATATTCCATCCAGAAATACTCATTGTATAAATGTACTCACTATCTATTCCTATCCAGAAATACTCACTGTATAAATGTACTCACTATCTATTCCTATCCAGAAATACTCACTGTATAAGTGTACCTAGTGTCTTTTCCTATCCAGAAATAATCACTGTATAAATGTACTCACTATCTATTCCTATCCAGAAATACTCACTGTATAAATGTACTCAGTATCTATTCGTATTCAGAAATACTTACTGTATAAATGTACTTAGTGTCTTTTCCTATCCAGAAATACTCACTGTATAAATGTACTCACTATCTATTCCTATCCAGAAATACTCACTGTATAAATGTACTCACTATCTATTCCTATCCAGAAATACTCACTGTATAAATGTACTTAGTATCTTTTCCTATCCAGAAATACTCACTGTATAAATGTACTCAATATCTATTCCTATCCAGAAACAACTCACTGTATAAATGTACTCACTATCTATTCTTATCCAGAAATACTCACTGTATAGACGTATTCAGTATCTATTCCTGTTCAGAACTACACACTGTATAAATGTACTCACTATCTATTCCTATCCAGAAATACTCACTGTGTAAATGTACTCACTATCTATTCCCATCCAGAAATACTCACTGTATAAATGTACTGACTATCTATTCCTATCCATAAATACTCATTGTATAAATGTACTCAGTATCTATTCCTATCCAGAAATACTCACTTTATAGATGTACTCAGTGTCTATTCCTATCCAGAAATACTCACTGTATAAAAGTACTCAGTATCTATTCTCATCCAGAAATACTCACTGTATAAATGTACTCAGTATCTATTCCATTCAGAAATACTCACTGTAGAAATGTACTCAGTATCTATTCGTATCCAGAAATACTCACTGTATAAATGTACCTAGTATCTTTTCCTTTCCAGAAATACTCACTGTATAAATGTACTCACTATCTATTCCTATCCAGAAATACTCACTATATAAATGTACCTAGTATCTTTTCCTATCCAGAAATACTCACTGTATAAATGTACTCACTATCTATTCCTATCCAGAAATACTCACTGTATAAATGTACGTAGTATCTTTTCCTATCCAGAAATACTCACTGTATAGATGTACTCACTATCTATTCCTATCCAGAAACACTCACGGTATAAATGTACTTAGTATCTATTCCTATCCAGAAATATTCACTGTATAAATGTACTCACTATCTATTCCAATCTAGAAATACTCACTGTATAAATGTACTCACTGTCTATTCCATCCAGAAATACTCACTGTATAAATGTACTCACTATCTATCCTATCCAGAAATACTCACTGTATAAATGTACTCACTATCTATTCCTATCCAGAAATACTCACAGTATAAATGTTCTCAGTATCTATTCCTATCCAGAACTACTCACTGTATAAATGTACTCAGTATCTATTCCTATCCAAAAATACTCACTGTATAAAAGTACTCAGTATCTATTCGCATCCAGAAATACTCACTGTATAAATGTACTCACTATCTATTCCTATCCAGAAATACTCACTGTATAAATGTACTCACTATCTAATCCCATCCAGAAATACTCACTGTATAAATGTACTCACTATCTATTCCTATCCAGAAATACTCACTGTATAAATGTACTCACTATCTATTCCATCCAGAAATACTCACTGTATAAATGTACTCACTATCTATTCCTATCCAGAAATACTCACTGTATAAATGTACTCACTATGTATTCCTATCCAGAAATACTCACTGTATCAATGTACTCACTATGTATTCCATCCAGAAATACTCACTGTATAAATGTACTCACTATCTATTCCTATCCAGAAATACTCACTGTATAAATGTACTCACTATCTATTCCCATCCAGAAATACTCACTGTATAAATGTACTCACTATCTATTCCCATCCAGAAATACTCACTGTATAAATGTACTCACTATCTATTCCCATCCAGAAATACTCACTGTATAAATGTACTCACTATGTATTCCATCCAGAAATACTCACTGTATAAATGTACGTAGTATCTTTTCCTATCCAGAAATACTCACTGTATAGATGTACTCACTATCTATTCCTATCCAGAAACACTCACTGTATAAATGTACTTAGTATCTATTCCTATCCAGAAATATTCACTGTATAAATGTACTCAGTATCTATTCCATCCAGAAATACTCACTGTATAAATGTACTCACTATCTATTCCATCCAGAAATACTCACTGTATAAATGTACTCACTATCTATTCCTAGCCAGAAATACTCACTGTATAAATGTACTCACTATCTATTCCCATCCAGAAATACTCACTGTATAAATGTATTCACTATCTATTCCTATCCAGAAATACTCACTGTATAAATGGACTCACTATCTATTCCATCCAGAAATACTCACTGTATAAATGTACTCACTATCTATTCCTTTCTAGAGATACTCACTGTATAGACGTATTCAGTATCTATTCCTATCCAGATCTACTCACTGTATAAATGTACTCAGTATCTATTTCTATTCAGAAATACTCATTGTATAAATGTACTCACTATCTATTCCTATCCAGAAATACTCACTGTAGAAATGTACTCACTATCTATTCCTATCCAGAAATACTCACTGTAGAAATGTACTATCTATTCCCATCCAGAAATACTCACTGTATAAATGTACTCAGTATCTATTAAATCCAGAAATACTGACTATATAAATGTACTCACTATCTATTCCTGTCCAGAAATACTCACTGTATAAATGTACTCACTATCTATTCCTATCCAGAAATACTCACTGTATAAAAGTACTCAGTATCTATTCTCATCCAGAAATACTCACTGTATAAATGTACTCAGTATCTATTCCATTCAGAAATACTCACTGTATAAATGTACTCAGTATCTATTCCTATCCAGAAATACTCACTGTATAAATGTACTCACTATCTATTCCTATCCAGAAATACTCACTGTAGAAATGTACTCAGTATCTATTCGTATCCAGAAATACTCACTGTATAAATGTACCTAGTATCTTTTCCTTTCCAGAAATACTCACTGTATAAATGTACTCACTATCTATTCCTATCCAGAAATACTCACTATATAAATGTACCTAGTATCTTTTCCTATCCAGAAATACTCACTGTATAAATGTACTCACTATCTATTCCTATCCAGAAATATTCACTGTATAAATGTACGTAGAATCTTTTCCTATCCAGAAATACTCACTGTATAGATGTACTCACTATCTATTCCTATCCAGAAACACTCACTGTATAAATGTACTTAGTATCTATTCCTATCCAGAAATATTCACTGTATAAATGTACTCACTATCTATTCCTATCTAGAAATACTCACTGTATAAATGTACTCACTGTCTATTCCATCCAGAAATACTCACTGTATAAATGTACTCACTATCTATCCTATCCAGAAATACTCACTGTATAAATGTACTCACTATCTATTCCTATCCAGAAATACTCACTGTATAAATGTACTCACTATCTATTCCATCCAGAAATACTCACTGTATAAATGTACTCACTATCTATTCCTATCCAGAAATACTCACTGTATAAATGTACTCACTATCTAGTCCCATCCAGAAATACTCACTGTATAAATGTACTCACTATCTATTCCTATCCAGAAATACTCACTGTATAAATGTACTCACTATCTATTCCTTTCTAGAAATACTCACTGTATAAATGTTCTCAGTATCTATTCCTATCCAGAACTACTCACTGTATAAATGTACTCAGTATCTATTCCTATCCAAAAATACTCACTGTATAAAAGTACTCAGTATCTATTCGCATCCAGAAATACTCACTGTATAAATGTACTCACTATCTATTCCTATCCAGAACTACTCACTCTATAAATGTACTCAGTATCTTTTCCTATCCAGAAATACTCACTGTATAAATGTACTCAGTATCTATTCGTATCCAGAAATACTCACTGTATAAATGTACTCACTATCTATTCCTATCCAGAAATACTCACTGTATAAATGTACTCACTATCTATTCCCATCCAGAAATACTCACTGTATAAATCTACTCACTATCTATTCCTATCCAGAAATACTCACTGTATAAATGTACTCACTATCTATTCCATCCAGAAATACTCACTGTATAAATGTACTCACTATCTATTCCTTTCTAGAAATACTCACTGTATAGACGTATTCAGTATCTATTCCTATCCAGATCTACTCACTGTATAAATGTACTCAGTATCTATTCCTATTCAGAAATACTCATTGTATAAATGTACTCACTATCTATTCCTATCCAGAAATACTCACTGTAGAAATGTACTCACTATCTATTCCTATCCAGAAATACTCACTGTAGAAATATACTATCTATTCCCATCCAGAAATACTCACTGTATAAATGTACTCAGTATCTATTCCTATTCAGAAATACTCATTGTATAAATGTACTCACTATCTATTCCTATCCAGAAATACTCACTGTAGAAATGTACTCACTATCTATTCCTATCCAGAAATACTCACTGTAGAAATGTACTATCTATTCCCATCCAGAAATACTCACTGTATAAATGTACTCAGTATCTATTAAATCCAGAAATACTGACTATATAAATGTACTCACTATCTATTCCTGTCCAGAAATACTCACTGTATAAATGTACTCACTATCTATTCCTATCCAGAAATACTCACTGTATAAATGTACTCACTATCTATTCGTATCCAGAAATACTTCCTGTATAAATGTACTCAGTATCTATTCCTATCCAGAAATATTCACTGTATAAATGTACTCAGTATCTATTCCATCCAGAAATACTCACTGTATAAATGTACTCACTATCTATTCCCATCCAGAAATACTCACTGTATAAATGTACTCACTATCTATTCCTATCCAGAAATACTCACTGTATAAATGTACTCACTATCTATTCCTGTCTAGAAATACTCACTGTATAGACGTATTCAGTATCTATTCCTATCCAGAAATACTCACTGTATAACTCACTATCTATTCCCATCCAGAAATACTCACTGTATAAATGTACTCAGTATATATTCCATCCAGAAATACTCATTGTATAAATGTACTCACTATCTATTCCTATCCAGAAATACTCACTGTATAAATGTACTCACTATCTATTCCTATCCAGAAATACTCACTGTATAAGTGTACCTAGTGTCTTTTCCTATCCAGAAATAATCACTGTATAAATGTACTCACTATCTATTCCTATCCAGAAATACTCACTGTATAAATGTAACCAGTATCTATTCGTATTCAGAAATACTTACTGTATAAATGTACTTAGTGTCTTTTCCTATCCAGAAATACTCACTGTATAAATGTACTCACTATCTATTCCTATCCAGAAATACTCAATGTATAAATGTACTCACTATCTATTCCTATCCAGAAATACTCACTGTATAAATGTACTTAGTATCTTTTCCTATCCAGAAATACTCACTGTATAAATGTACTCAATATCTATTCCTATCCAGAAACAACTCACTGTATAAATGTACTCACTATCTATTCCTATCCAGAAATACTCACTGTATAGACGTATTCAGTATCTATTCCTGTTCAGAACTACTCACTGTATAAATGTACTCACTATCTATTCCTATCCAGAAATACTCACTGTGTAAATGTACTCACTATCTATTCCCATCCAGAAATACTCACTGTATAAATGTACTGACTATCTATTCCTATCCATAAATACTCATTGTATAAATGTACTCAGTATCTATTCCTATCCAGAAATACTCACTTTATAGATGTACTCAGTGTCTATTCCTATCCAGAAATACTCACTGTATAAAAGTACTCAGTATCTATTCTCATCCAGAAATACTCACTGTATAAATGTACTCAGTATCTATTCCATTCAGAAATACTCACTGTAGAAATGTACTCAGTATCTATTCGTATCCAGAAATACTCACTGTATAAATGTACCTAGTATCTTTTCCTTTCCAGAAATACTCACTGTATAAATGTACTCACTATCTATTCCTATCCAGAAATACTCACTATATAAATGTACCTAGTATCTTTTCCTATCCAGAAATACTCACTGTATAAATGTACTCACTATCTATTCCTATCCAGAAATACTCACTGTATAAATGTACGTAGTATCTTTTCCTATCCAGAAATACTCACTGTATAGATGTACTCACTATCTATTCCTATCCAGAAACACTCACTGTATAAATGTACTTAGTATCTATTCCTATCCAGAAATATTCACTGTATAAATGTACTCACTATCTATTCCAATCTAGAAATACTCACTGTATAAATGTACTCACTGTCTATTCCATCCAGAAATACTCACTGTATAAATGTACTCACTATCTATCCTATCCAGAAATACTCACTGTATAAATGTACTCACTATCTATTCCTATCCAGAAATACTCACTGTATAAATGTTCTCAGTATCTATTCCTATCCAGAACTACTCACTGTATAAATGTACTCAGTATCTATTCCTATCCAAAAATACTCACTGTATAAAAGTACTCAGTATCTATTCGCATCCAGAAATACTCACTGTATAAATGTACTCACTATCTATTCCTATCCAGAAATACTCACTGTATAAATGTACTCACTATCTATTCCCATCCAGAAATACTCACTGTATAAATGTACTCACTATCTATTCCTATCCAGAAATACTCACTGTATAAATGTACTCACTATCTATTCCATCCAGAAATACTCACTGTATAAATGTACTCACTATCTATTCCTATCCAGAAATACTCACTGTATAAATGTACTCACTATGTATTCCTATCCAGAAATACTCACTGTATCAATGTACTCACTATGTATTCCATCCAGAAATACTCACTGTATAAATGTACTCACTATCTATTCCTATCCAGAAATACTCACTGTATAAATGTACTCACTATCTATTCCCATCCAGAAATACTCACTGTATAAATGTACTCACTATCTATTCCCATCCAGAAATACTCACTGTATAAATGTACTCACTATCTATTCCCATCCAGAAATACTCACTGTATAAATGTACTCACTATGTATTCCATCCAGAAATACTCACTGTATAAATGTACGTAGTATCTTTTCCTATCCAGAAATACTCACTGTATAGATGTACTCACTATCTATTCCTATCCAGAAACACTCACTGTATAAATGTACTTAGTATCTATTCCTATCCAGAAATATTCACTGTATAAATGTACTCAGTATCTATTCCATCCAGAAATACTCACTGTATAAATATACTCACTATCTATTCCATCCAGAAATACTCACTGTATAAATGTACTCACTATCTATTCCTATCCAGAAATACTCACTGTATAAATGTACTCACTATCTATTCCCATCCAGAAATACTCACTGTATAAATGTATTCACTATCTATTCCTATCCAGAAATACTCACTGTATAAATGGACTCACTATCTATTCCATCCAGAAATACTCACTGTATAAATGTACTCACTCTCTATTCCTTTCTAGAGATACTCACTGTATAGACGTATTCAGTATCTATTCCTATCCAGATCTACTCACTGTATAAATGTACTCAGTATCTATTTCTATTCAGAAATACTCATTGTATAAATGTACTCACTATCTATTCCTATCCAGAAATACTCACTGTAGAAATGTACTCACTATCTATTCCTATCCAGAAATACTCACTGTAGAAATGTACTATCTATTCCCATCCAGAAATACTCACTGTATAAATGTACTCAGTATCTATTAAATCCAGAAATACTGACTATATAAATGTACTCACTATCTATTCCTGTCCAGAAATACTCACTGTATAAATGTACTCACTATCTATTCCTATCCAGAAATACTCACTGTATAAATGTACTCACTATCTATTCGTATCCAGAAATACTTACTGTATAAATGTACTCAGTATCTATTCCTATCCAGAAATATTCACTGTATAAATGTACTCAGTATCTATTCCATCCAGAAATACTCACTGTATAAATGTACTCACTATCTATTCCCATCCAGAAATACTCACTGTATAAATGTACTCACTATCTATTTATATCCAGAAATACTCACTGTATAAATGTACTCACTATCTATTCTTGTCTAGAAATACTCACTGTATAGACGTATTCAGTATCTATTCCTATCCAGAACTACTCACTGTATAACTCACTATCTATTCCCATCCAGAAATACTCACTGTATAAATGTACTCAGTATATATTCCATCCAGAAATACTCATTGTATAAATGTACTCACTATCTATTCCTATCCAGAAATACTCACTGTATAAATGTACTCACTATCTATTCCTATCCAGAAATACTCACTGTATAAGTGTACCTAGTATCTTTTCCTATCCAGAAATACTCACTGTATAAATGTACTCACTATCTATTCCTATCCAGAAATACTCACTGTATAAATGTACTCAGTATCTATTCGTATTCAGAAATACTTACTGTATAAATGTACTTAGTGTCTTTTCCTATCCAGAAATACTCACTGTATAAATGTACTCACTATCTATTCCTATCCAGAAATACTCACTGTATAAATGTACTCACTATCTATTCCTATCCAGAAATACTCACTGTATAAATGTACTTAGTATCTTTTACTATCCAGAAATACTCACTGTATAAATGTACTCAATATCTATTCCTATCCAGAAACAACTCACTGTATAAATGTACTCACTATCTATTCCTATCCAGAAATACTCACTGTATAGACGTATTCAGTATCTATTCCTGTTCAGAACTACTCACTGTATAAATGTACTCACTATCTATTCCTATCCAGAAATACTCACTGTGTAAATGTACTCACTATCTATTCCCATCCAGAAATACTCACTGTATAAATGTACTGACTATCTATTCCTATCCATAAATACTCATTGTATAAATGTACTCACTATCTATTCCTATCCAGAAATACTCACTTTATAGATGTACTCAGTGTCTATTCCTATCCAGAAATACTCACTGTATAAAAGTACTCAGTATCTATTCTCATCCAGAAATACTCACTGTATAAATGTACTCAGTATCTATTCCATTCAGAAATACTCACTGTATAAATGTACTCAGTATCTATTCCTATCCAGAAATACTCACTGTATAAATGTACTCACTATCTATTCCTATCCAGAAATACTCACTGTAGAAATGTACTCAGTATCTATTCGTATCCAGAAATACTCACTGTATAAATGTACCTAGTATCTTTTCCTTTCCAGAAATACTCACTGTATAAATGTACTCACTATCTATTCCTATCCAGAAATACTCACTATATAAATGTACCTAGTATCTTTTCCTATCCAGAAATACTCACTGTATAAATGTACTCACTATCTATTCCTATCCAGAAATACTCACTGTATAAATGTACGTAGAATCTTTTCCTATCCAGAAATACTCACTGTATAGATGTACTCACTATCTATTCCTATCCAGAAACACTCACTGTATAAATGTACTTAGTATCTATTCCTATCCAGAAATATTCACTGTATAAATGTACTCACTATCTATTCCTATCTAGAAATACTCACTGTATAAATGTACTCACTGTCTATTCCATCCAGAAATACTCACTGTATAAATGTACTCACTATCTATCCTATCCAGAAATACTCACTGTATAAATGTACTCACTATCTATTCCTATCCAGAAATACTCACTGTATAAATGTACTCACTATCTATTCCATCCAGAAATACTCACTGTATAAATGTACTCACTATCTATTCCTATCCAGAAATACTCACTGTATAAATGTACTCACTATCTAGTCCCATCCAGAAATACTCACTGTATAAATGTACTCACTATCTATTCCTATCCAGAAATACTCACTGTATAAATGTACTCACTATCTATTCCTTTCTAGAAATACTCACTGTATAAATGTTCTCAGTATCTATTCCTATCCAGAACTACTCACTGTATAAATGTACTCAGTATCTATTCCTATCCAAAAATACTCACTGTATAAAAGTACTCAGTATCTATTCGCATCCAGAAATACTCACTGTATAAATGTACTCACTATCTATTCCTATCCAGAACTACTCACTCTATAAATGTACTCAGTATCTTTTCCTTTCCAGAAATTCTCACTGTATAAATGTACTCAGTATCTATTCGTATCCAGAAATACTCACTGTATAAATGTACTCACTATCTATTCCTATCCAGAAATACTCACTGTCTAAATGTACTCACTATCTATTCCCATCCAGAAATACTCACTGTATAAATCTACTCACTATCTATTCCTATCCAGAAATACTCACTGTATAAATGTACTCACTATCTATTCCATCCAGAAATACTCACTGTATAAATGTACTCACTATCTATTCCTTTCTAGAAATACTCACTGTATAGACATATTCAGTATCTATTCCTATCCAGATCTACTCACTGTATAAATGTACTCAGTATCTATTCCTATTCAGAAATACTCACTGTATAAATGTACTCACTATCTATTCCTATCCAGAAATACTCACTGTAGAAATGTACTCACTATCTATTCCTATCCAGAAATACTCACTGTAGAAATGTACTATCTATTCCCATCCAGAAATACTCACTGTATAAATGTACTCAGTATCTATTAAATCCAGAAATACTGACTATATAAATGTACTCACAATCTATTCCTGTCCAGAAATACTCACTGTATAAATGTACTCACTATCTATTCCTATCCAGAAATACTCACTGTATAAATGTACTCACTATCTATTCGTATCCAGAAATACTTCCTGTATAAATGTACTCAGTATCTATTCCTATCCAGAAATATTCACTGTATAAATGTACTCAGTATCTATTCCATCCAGAAATACTCACTGTATAAATGTACTCACTATCTATTCCCATCCAGAAATACTCACTGTATAAATGTACTCACTATCTATTCCTATCCAGAAATACTCACTGTATAAATGTACTCACTATCTATTACTGTCTAGAAATACTCACTGTATAGACGTATTCAGTATCTATTCCTATCCAGAACTACTCACTGTATAACTCACTATCTATTCCCATCCAGAAATACTCACTGTATAAATGTACTCAGTATATATTCCATCCAGAAATACTCATTGTATAAATGTACTCAGTATCTATTCCTATCCAGAAATACTCACTGTATAAATGTACTCACTATCTATTCCTATCCAGAAATACTCACTGTAGAAATGTACTCAGTATCTATTCGTATCCAGAAATACTCACTGTATAAATGTACCTAGTATCTTTTCCTTTCCAGAAATACTCACAGTATAAATGTACTCACTATCTATTCCTATCCAGAAATACTCACTATATAAATGTACCTAGTATCTTTTCCTATCCAGAAATACTCACTGTATAAATGTACTCACTATCTATTCCTATACAGAAATACTCACTGTATAAATGTACGTAGTATCTTTTCCTATCCAGAAATACTCACTGTATAGATGTACTCACTATCTATTCCTATCCAGAAACACTCACTGTATAAATGTACTTAGTATCTATTCCTATCCAGAAATATTCACTGTATAAATGTACTCACTATCTATTCCTATCTAGAAATACTCACTGTATAAATGTACTCACTGTCTATTCCATCCAGAAATACTCACTGTATAAATGTACTCACTATCTATACTATCCAGAAATACTCACTGTATAAATGTACTCACTATCTATTCCTATCCAGAAATACTCACTGTATAAATGTACTCACTATCTATTCCATCCAGAAATACTCACTGTATAAATGTACTCACTATCTATTCCTATCCAGAAATACTCACTGTATAAATGTACTCACTATCTAGTCCCATCCAGAAATACTCACTGTATAAATGTACTCACTATCTATTCCTATCCAGAAAAACTCACTGTATAAATGTACTCACTATCTATTCCTTTCTAGAAATACTCACTGTATAAATGTTCTCAGTATCTATTCCTATCCAGAACTACTCACTGTATAAATGTACTCAGTATCTATTCCTATCCAAAAATACTCACTGTATAAAAGTACTCAGTATCTATTCGCATCCAGAAATAGTCACTGTATAAATGTACTCACTATCTATTCCTATCCAGAACTACTCACTCTATAAATGTACACAGTATCTTTTCCTATCCAGAAATACTCACTGTATAAATGTACTCAGTATCTATTCGTATCCAGAAATACTCACTGTATAAATATACTCACTATCTATTCCTATCCAGAAATACTCACTGTATAAATGTACTCACTATCTATTCCCATCCAGAAATACTCACTGTATAAATGTACTCACTATCTATTCCTATCCAGAAATACTCACTGTATAAATGTACTCACTATCTATTCCATCCAGAAATACTCACTGTATAAATGTACTCACTATCTATTCCCATCCAGAAATACTCACTGTATAAATGTACTCACTATCTATTCCCATCCAGAAATACTCACTGTATAAATGTACTCACTATCTATTCCTATCCAGAAATACTCACTGTATAAATGTACTCACTATCTAGTCCCATCCAGAAATACTCACTGTATAAATGTACTCACTATCTATTCCTATCCAGAAAAACTCACTGTATAAATGTACTCACTATCTATTCCTTTCTAGAAATACTCACTGTATAAATGTTCTCAGTATCTATTCCTATCCAGAACTACTCACTGTATAAATGTACTCAGTATCTATTCCTATCCAAAAATACTCACTGTATAAAAGTACTCAGTATCTATTCGCATCCAGAAATAGTCACTGTATAAATGTACTCACTATCTATTCCTATCCAGAACTACTCACTCTATAAATGTACACAGTATCTTTTCCTATCCAGAAATACTCACTGTATAAATGTACTCAGTATCTATTCGTATCCAGAAATACTCACTGTATAAATGTACTCACTATCTATTCCTATCCAGAAATACTCACTGTATAAATGTACTCACTATCTATTCCCATCCAGAAATACTCACTGTATAAATGTACTCACTATCTATTCCTATCCAGAAATACTCACTGTATAAATGTACTCACTATCTATTCCATCCAGAAATACTCACTGTATAAATGTACTCACTATCTATTCCCATCCAGAAATACTCACTGTATAAATGTACTCACTATCTATTCCCATCCAGAAATACTCACTGTATAAATGTACTCTCTATGTATTCCATCCAGAAATACTCACTGTATAAATGTACGTAGTATCTTTTCCTATCCAGAAATACTCACTGTATAGATGTACTCACTATCTATTCCTATCCAGAAACACTCACTGTATAAATGTACTTAGTATCTATTCCTATCCAGAAATATTCACTGTATAAATGTACTCAGTATCTATTCCATCCAGAAATACTCACTGTATAAATGTACTCACTATCTATTCCATCCAGAAATACTCACTGTATAAATGTACTCACTATCTATTCCTATCCAGAAATATTCACTGTATAAATGTACTCACTATCTATTCCCATCCAGAAATACTCACTGTATAAATGTACTCACTATCTATTCCTATCCAGAAATACTCACTGTATAAATGGACTCACTATCTATTTCATCCAGAAATACTCACTGTATAAATGTACTCACTATCTATTCCTTTCTAGAAATACTCACTGTATAGACGTATTCAGTATCTATTCCTATCCAGATCTACTCACTGTATAAATGTACTCAGTATCTATTCCATCCAGAAATACTCACTGTATAAATGTACTCACTGTCTATTCCATCCAGAAATACTCACTGTATAAATGTACTCACTATCTATTCCTATCCAGAAATACTCACTGTATAAATGTACTTAGTATCTTTTCCTATCCAGAAATACTCACTGTATAAATGTACTCAATATCTATTCCTATCCAGAAACAACTCACTGTATAAATGTACTCACTATCTATTCCTATCCAGAAATACTCACTGTATAGACGTATTCAGTATCTATTCCTGTTCAGAACTACTCACTGTATAAATGTACTCACTATCTATTCCTATCCAGAAATACTCACTGTGTAAATGTACTCACTATCTATTCCCATCCAGAAATACTCACTGTATAAATGTACTGACTATCTATTCCTATCCATAAATACTCATTGTATAAATGTACTCAGTATCTATTCCTATCCAGAAATACTCACTTTATAGATGTACTCAGTGTCTATTCCTATCCAGAAATACTCACTGTATAAAAGTACTCAGTATCTATTCTCATCCAGAAATACTCACTGTATAAATGTACTCAGTATCTATTCCATTCAGAAATACTCACTGTATAAATGTACTCAGTATCTATTACTATCCAGAAATACTCACTGTATAAATGTACTCACTATCTATTCCTATCCAGAAATACTCACTGTAGAAATGTACTCAGTATCTATTCGTATCCAGAAATACTCACTGTATAAATGTACCTAGTATCTTTTCCTTTCCAGAAATACTCACTGTATAAATGTACTCACTATCTATTCCTATCCAGAAATACTCACTATATAAATGTACCTAGTATCTTTTCCTATCCAGAAATACTCACTGTATAAATGTACTCACTATCTATTCCTATCCAGAAATACTCACTGTATAAATGTACGTAGTATCTTTTCCTATCCAGAAATACTCACTGTATAGATGTACTCACTATCTATTCCTATCCAGAAACACTCACTGTATAAATGTACTTAGTATCTATTCCTATCCAGAAATATTCACTGTATAAATGTACTCACTATCTATTCCTATCTAGAAATACTCACTGTATAAATGTACTCACTGTCTATTCCATCCAGAAATACTCACTGTATAAATGTACTCACTATCTATCCTATCCAGAAATACTCACTGTATAAATGTACTCACTATCTATTCCTATCCAGAAATACTCACTGTATAAATGTACTCACTATCTATTCCATCCAGAAATACTCACTGTATAAATGTACTCACTATCTATTCCTATCCAGAAATACTCACTGTATAAATGTACTCACTATCTAGTCCCATCCAGAAATACTCACTGTATAAATGTACTCACTATCTATTCCTATCCAGAAATACTCACTGTATAAATGTACTCACTATCTGTTCCTTTCTAGAAATACTCACTGTATAAATGTTCTCAGTATCTATTCCTATCCAGAACTACTCACTGTATAAATGTACTCAGTATCTTTTCCTATCCAGAAATACTCACTGTATAAATGTACTCAGTATCTATTCGTATCCAGAAATACTCACTGTATAAATGTACTCACTATCTATTCCTATCCAGAAATACTCACTGTATAAATGTACTCACTATCTATTCCCATCCAGAAATACTCACTGTATAAATGTACTCACTATCTATTCCTATCCAGAAATACTCACTGTATAAATGTACTCACTATCTATTCCATCCAGAAATACTCACTGTATAAATGTACTCACTATCTATTCCTATCCAGAAATACTCACTGTATAAATGTACTCACTATCTATTCCTATCCAGAAATACTCACTGTATCAATGTACTCACTATGTATTCCATCCAGAAATACTCACTGTATAAATGTACTCACTATCTATTCCTATCCAGAAATACTCGCTGTATAAATGTACTCACTATCTATTCCCATCCAGAAATACTCACTGTATAAATGTACTCACTATCTATTCCCATCCAGAAATACTCACTGTATAAATGTACTCACTATCTATTCCCATCCAGAAATACTCACTGTATAAATGTACTCACTATGTATTCCATCCAGAAATACTCACTGTATAAATGTACGTAGTATATTTTCCTATCCAGAAATACTCACTGTATAGATGTACTCACTATCTATTCCTATCCAGAAACACTCACTGTATAAATATACTTAGTATCTATTCCTATCCAGAAATATTCACTGTATAAATGTACTCAGTATCTATTCCATCCAGAAATACTCACTGTATAAATGTACTCACTATCTATTCCATCCAGAAATACTCACTGTATAAATGTACTCACTATCTATTCCTATCCAGAAATACTCACTGTATAAATGTACTCACTATCTATTCCCATCCAGAAATACTCACTGTATAAATGTACTCACTATCTATTCCTATCCAGAAATACTCACTGTATAAATGGACTCACTATCTATTCCATCCAGAAATACTCACTGTATAAATGTACTCACTATCTATTCCTTTCTAGAAATACTCACTGTATAGACGTATTCAGTATCTATTCCTATCCAGATCTACTCACTGTATAAATGTACTCAGTATCTATTCCATCCAGAAATACTCACTGTATAAATGTACTCACCGTCTATTCCATCCAGAAATACTCACTGTATAAATGTACTCACTATCTATCCTATCCAGAAATACTCACTGTATAAATGTACTCACTATCTATTCCTATCCAGAAATACTCACTGTATAAATGTACTCACTATCTATTCCATCCAGAAATACTCACTGTATAAATGTACTCACTATCTATTCCTATCCAGAAATACTCACTGTATAAATGTACTCACTATCTAGTCCCATCCAGAAATACTCACTGTATAAATGTACTCACTATCTATTCCTATCCAGAAATACTCACTGTATAAATGTACTCACTATCTATTCCTTTCTAGAAATACTCACTGTATAAATGTTCTCAGTGTCTATTCCTATCCAGAACTACTCACTGTATAAATGTACTCAGTATCTATTCCTATCCAAAAATACTCACTGTATAAAAGTACTCAGTATCTATTCGCATCCAGAAATACTCACTGTATAAATGTACTCACTATCTATTCCTATCCAGAAATACTCACTGTATAAATGTACTCACTATCTATTCCTATCCAGAAATACTCACTGTATAAATGTACTCAGTATCTATTTCATCCAGAAATACTCACTGTATAAAAGTACTCACTATCTATTCCCATCCAGAAATACTCACGGTATAAATGTACTCACTATCTATTCCTATCCAGAAATACTCACTATATAAATGTACTCACTATCTATTCCATCCAGAAATACTCACTGTATAAATGTACTCACTATCTATTCCTATCCAGAAATACTCACTGTATAAATGTACTCACTATCTATTCCCATCCAGTAATACTCACTGTATAAATGTACTCACTATCTGTTCCATCCAGAAATACTCACTGTATAGACGTATTCAGTATCTATTCCTATCCAGAAATACTCACTCTATAAATGTACTCACTATCTATTCCTATCCAGAAATACTCACTGTATAAATATACTCACTATTAGTGTTGAGCGAGCATGCTCGGCCGAAGCTCGGTTCGGCTCGAGCATCGCTCTGCTCGGCACATGGCGGTACTCGTACGAGTACCACATGTGCTCGCCCGCCATGTTCGGGTCTCCTCCCCGCACGTTTCGCGGCTGCTGCGCAGCCAATAAACGTGCAGGGAGGCTCTGACATCAGTGTAATGCTAGCAGCCATGTTGGCTGCTGGCATTACACTGATTGGCTGGCCAGAACCCGTGATCGGGTGCTGTATAGCACCTGACCAGCGAGTTCGGCTCAGTCTTAGCCAGGGAGAGATGAGGATAGGAAGGGAAAGTCAGTGTAGGGAGAAGAAAAGCAAATTTGTAAAAAAAACGACCCAATAGTCCTTTTTAGGACTACTGTGTGTGGCGGCAGCAGTTTATTTTGTGTGGGGGGAAAAAAAACAAAAAAAAAAAAACTTCATATATTCTGTTTAGTGTGCAAAGTTGCAGATTAGAGCACATTCTGTTTAGTGTGCAAAGTTGCAGATTAGAGCACATTCTGTTCAGTGTGCAAAGTTGCAGATTAGCAGCACATTCTTTTTAGTGTGCAAAGTTGCAGATTAGAGCACATTCTGTTTAGTGTGCAAAGTTGCAGATTAGAGCACATTCTGTTCAGTGTGCAAAGTTGCAGATTAGCAGCACATTCTTTTTAGTGTGGAAAGTTGCAGATTAGAGCACATTCTGTTTAGTGTGCAAAGTTGCAGATTAGAGCACATTCTGTTTAGTGTGCAAAGTTGCAGATTAGAGCACATTCTGTTAAGTCTTCAAACTGTAAAATATCAAAGTCACATATTCCATTCACTGTGCGTCGCCGCAGTTAAGAAGCAAATTCTGTGTACTGTGCACAGTTTCAGAATAGGAAAAAATTCTGTTAAGTCTTCAAACTGTAAAATATCAAAGTCACATATTCCATTCACTGTGCGTCGCCGCAGTTAAGAAGCAAATTCTGTGTACTGTGCACAGTTTCAGAATAGGAAAAAATTCTGTTACGTCTTCAAACTGTAAAATATCAAAGTCACATATTCCATTCACTGTGCGTCGCCGCAGTTAAGAAGCAAATTCTGTGTACTGTGCACAGTTTCAGAATAGGAAAAAATTCTGTTAAGTCTTCAAACTGTAAAATATCAAAGTCACATATTCCATTCACTGTGCGTCGCCGCAGTTAAGAAGCAAATTCTGTGTACTGTGCACAGTTTCAGAATAGGAAAAAATTCTGTTAAGTCTTCAAACTGTAAAATATCAAAGTCACATATTCCATTCACTGTGCGTCGCCGCAGTTAAGAAGCAAATTCTGTGTACTGTGCACAGTTTCAGAATAGGAAAAAATTCTGTTAAGTCTTCAAACTGTAAAATATCAAAGTCACATATTCCATTCACTGTGCGTAGCCGCAGTTAAGAAGCAAATTCTGTGTACTGTGCACAGTTTCAGAATAGGAAAAAATTCTGTTAAGTCTTCAAACTGTAAAATATCAAAGTCACATATTCCATTCACTGTGCGTCGCCGCAGTTAAGAAGCAAATTCTGTGTACTGTGCACAGTTTCAGAATAGGAAAAAATTCTGTTAAGTCTTCAAACTGTAAAATATCAAAGTCACATATTCCATCACTCTCGAGGTCAGACCACTGCGAACAGGTGGTCGGTTGGATGTCAGCTGATACTGCTTCCAGTCGGTTAAGCACCACCCTGTCTTCCACCAAGTCCACTCTCAGTAGCCAAGAGTCTGGTCAACATAATCCTCACTCTGATCATCCTTCCTCCCACCATAGAGGATCTGGTCAAAGAAGTGATCCCACACTGGGATATAGTGAGGAGCTCGTGTCATCACCAATCCTTAATTTGAACCTCTCTCCAAGCACGCTTGCAGAGGAACATGACATCTTGTGCCCTGATTCACAACCTTTAGAGGGTACCCAATCACAAGAAGATGACAGAGGTGAACGGCATTTAATGTCAAAGGAAGTGGATGATGATGATGATGAGACACAGTTGCCATTACATCAACCACTATTACTGTCTCAAGACCTTGATGAGGAGGATGATATACAGTTGTCAATGACTGAGTATGTGGTGGGATCAAGACATGAGGAGGATGATCAGAGTGAGGAAGTGGAGGAGGACTTGGTGGACGATGAGGTGACTGACCCCACCTGGGAAGGTGTAGAGCCGAGCGATGACAGCAGTCCTGAGGGTGAGCCATCTGCAGCACCGCAACAGGCTGGAAGAGGCAGTGGTGTGGCTACAGAAAGAAGGCGGACCGCACCAAACCGGCCCGCAAATGTTCCACGGAGCACCCCCTTGCGTAAATCTCCCTTGCCAAGGGGTAGGTGTTCCACGGTATGGCGTTTTTTTAAGGAAAGTGCGGACGACAAAAGAATTGTAGTTTGCAACCTGTGCCACACCAGAATGAGCCGAGGCATGAACACTAGAAACCTCACCACCACCAGCATGATCCGACACATGGCATCCAAGCACCGTAATAAGTGGGAGGAACGCCTGGATCGCCCATCTGTGTCTGCAGGCCACACCACTGCCTCCTCTTCCCCTTTTTTCGGTGCCGGCCAATCGCCTGTCGAAGGCGCAGGCCCGCATACCTCCCGCCCTGCACCTGTACCATCTGAAGCACCATCAGCGACCACATCCACTTCCCTGTCCCAGCACAGCGTCCAAATGTCGTTACCCCAGGCATTTGAGCGCAAGCGAAAATACCCAGCCACCCACCCACAGGCCATAGCACTAACCTCACACCTTTCCAAATTACTGGCCATCGAAATGCTGCCATTTAGGCTTGTGGAGACTGAGTCCTTCCGCAGCCTGATGGCAGCAGCTGTCCCTCGGTACGCGGTCCCCAGCCGCCACTACTTTTCCCGGTGTGCCATCCCCGCATTACACCACCATGTGTCCCGTAACATCACCCGTGCCCTGACCAACGCAGTTACTGGGAAGGTCCACTTAACGACTGACACATGGACAAGTGCTTGTGGCCAGGGACGCTACATTTCCCTGACGGCACACTGGGTGAATGTCGTGAAGGCTGGGAGCGACTCGGACCCTGGGATGGCACAGGTGCTACCCACGCCGAGGATTGCGGGCCCTACCTCCATCAGGGTTTCCGCCAGCACCTACGTTATTGGCTCCTCCTCCTCCGTTTCCACCTCCGAATTCTCTGCGCGCAGCGCCACTCACCCATCAGCCAGTAGCTGGAAGCAGTGTAGCACTGCAGTGGGGAAGCGTCAACAGGCCGTGCTGAAGCTGATCTGCCTTGGGGACAAACAGCACACGGCCTCAGAGCTGTTGCAGGGGATTAGTCACCAGACCGAGCAGTGGCTCTCGCCACTCAACCTGCAACCAGGCATGGTTGTGTGTGATAATGGGCGTAACTTGGTGGCGGCTTTGGAGCTCGGCAAGCTCACACACGTACCATGCCTAGCGCATGTATTTAATTTAGTGGTTCAGCGATTTCTAAAAACCTACCCCAATTTGCATGATCTCTTGACCATGGTGCGCCGCGTGTGTGTACATTTCCGTAAGTCATCTACAGCTTCAGCCGGCCTGTTGAAGCTGCAGCAGCGCTTACAATTGCCAGCTCACCGGCTGCTGTGTGACGTGACCACGCGCTGGAACTCCACCTTCCACATGTTGGCCCGGCTTTGTGAGCAGCAGAGGGCAGTAGTGGAGTACCAGCTGTTACACGGTCGTCGCCTCTCCGTTCAACTTCCTGTAATCAGAAGTGAGGAGTGGGAATGGATGTCAGACCTCTGTGAGGTTTTACGGAATTTTGAGGAATCGACACAGATGGTGAGCGGCGATAACGCTATTATCAGTGTAACCATCCCACTTCTGTGTCTACTGAAACGCTCGCTGCTCACAATTAAAACTGACGCTTTGCATGTGGAAGAGGTGGAAATGCGGGAGGAAGAGCTTACACAAGGTGATAGCCAGAGCACCCTCACTTCGTCTTCTCAGCGACAATTGGAGGAGGCGGAGGAGGAGGAGGAGGAGGAGGAAGACACGGTTGCCTCCGCTACAGAGGGTAGCCATGGAACTTTAGTTCCATCTCTTCAGCATGGGTGGGCAGAAGAGGAGGAAGAGGATGAGGAGATTGAGAGTCATCCTCCTGGTGAGGACAGCGAAATCTTGCCTGTTGGTACTCTGGCACACATGGCTGACTTTATGTTAGGCTGCCTTTCCCGTGACCCACGCGTTACACGCATTTTAGACAACACGGATTACTGGGTGTTCACCCTTCTGGACCCCCGCTACAAAGAGAATTTCTCATCTCTCATTCCTCCGGTGGAGAGGACAAGCAAAATGGTGCAATACCAGAAGGTTCTTGTTGAAAAATTGCTCCAAAATTTTCCATCTGACAACGCTGGCGGCAGAGTACGTGCTACCTTGGCCAACCGAGAAGGGGAGAAAAGGGGAGCACACAGCAGTTCCGAGAAAGGCAGGGCAACACTCTCCAAGGCGTGGGACACCTTCATGACACCCCGCCAGCACCCTCACCCTGATGCGCAGCCTAGTGTCACAAGGAGGGAAAAGTTTTGGAAGATGGTGAAGGAGTACGTAGCAGACCGTGTCAGCGTCCTCAATGATCCCTCTGTGCCTTACAACTACTGGGTGTCCAAGCTGGACACGTGGTATGAACTGGCACTCTACGCCTTGGAGGTGCTGGCCTGCCCTGCCGCCAGCGTTCTGTCTGAGCGGGTATTTAGTGCTGCTGGTGGCATCATAACAGATAAGCGTATCCGCCTTTCCACCGACAATGCTGATAGGTTGACACTTATAAAAATGAACAAGGCCTGGATTTCCCCTGACTTCTCCACTCCACTGGAGGAAAGCCCCGGGGGAACATAAACTCACTTTATATATGTTATTTACAATGATGTGAATACTCTGTATTCCCATTCACCCCTTCCACCCAAAAAATGGGTATATGGTTGACTCTCTTCCATATACCCTGGGATATAATTTTTATATAGGGCCAGCTCACCATCGGGCCCAGTGATATAATTTTTATATAGGGCCAGCTCACCAGCGGGCCCTGTGATATAATTTTTATATAGGGCCAGCTCACCAGCGGGCGCAGTTTGACAATTTTTGTATAGGTCAGCTCACCAGTGGGCCTTCTCATATAATGTTTTATTGGGTCAGCTCTCTAGCGGGCCTTCGCATATAATGTTTAGGATGGTCAGCTCCGCAGTAGACCCTCACCCATAATGTTTTGGATGGTCGGCTCAGCGCACGTTTCCCTCTTAATCATGGCCCCAGTTCAGAAAAATCCAGGAAATTTTTGGGAGAATTTGCCTTTGCGCATGTTTCCCTCTTAATCATGGCCTCAGTTCAGAAAAATCGAGGACATTTTTGGGAGAATTTGCCTTTGCGCACGTTTCCCTCTTAATCATGGCCTCAGTTCAGAAAAATCAAGGAAATTTTTGGGAGAATTTGCCTCTGCGCACGTTTCCCTCTTAATCATGGCCTCAGTTCAGAAAAATCGAGGAAATTTTTGGGAGAATTTGCAGATGATATACAAGTAAATATACAGCAAATACTGTTTGGTAACAATTTTTCGGCTAAAGTCGTTTTTATCTGCCTTTTTGTGTGTTTTACGGTCAGTCTGTAAAAATGGCGTACTACGGGCGAAAGATCGTTCCCAGCAGCGACGTTGGAGTCCAAGATGCATCCAGACATCCTCCCTATGCTGTCCCTGAACCATTTCTGTGGTGTTTCCATCATTTTCTGCCCTTTTCCTATGGACCAGGCACCCTCCCCTCATCAGAGCAGGGGGTGCCTGGTGTAATGCTCGAGTCCTCCCATTGACTTCAATGGGGCTCGGGTGCTCGGCCGAGCACTCGAGCCTCCGGGGGTGCTCGGTCAGAGCACCCGAACACCCGAGCATTGGGGTGCTCGCTCATCACTACTCACTATCTATTCCATCCAGAAATACTCACTGTATAAATGTACTCACTATCTATTCCTATCCAGAAATACTCACTGTATAAATATACTCACTATCTATTCCCATCCAGAAATACTCACTGTATAAATGTACTCACTAGCTATTCCATCCAGAAATACTCAATGTATAAATGTACGCAGTATAAATTCTATCCCCCCGCTTCTTTTATGACGGGAATCACGCAATTTCTCTCCTCACTTCGGCACCAGAGGGCTCCCCTCCGGGCAGCCCTGAACTCAGCCAGATAAGGGTGATGGGAGTTGCAGTGTAAAAACAGGCGCTGACTTCTGGATTTGGTCAGGTGTCATAATACAGAAAACATATGGGTGTTTAGCTCACATGATTCCTTGTGAACTGCTCCCAAATCCTATATAATAATTCGCTAGGATGTTTGTCAGAAGCCGTCATGCTCAGTAGAGACTGCCTGAATGCACAGAATGCTGGAAGCTCGGAATGTTGGGAGCATGGAATGTTGGGAGCACGGAATGCCTGTAGCAGAGAATGCAGGGAGTTCTGTGCTGGGAGCATTCTGTGCTTCCGTGCAATCTCTACAGTGCATGACTGTGTCAGCAGCAGGGCGGAGAGCAGGACCGGCCTCTTAACCCTTTGAGTGCCAAAGCAATGCGTTGCATACCCCTCTGGCACTCAAAGGGTTAACATCACCCATACCTTGGCCTGTGTACATGGGCTTTTACACTAGTATAACTATGTGCTGCTGTGTGGTATGTGTTAACCCCACTGACATAAGCAGTTCCCGCAGGAAATGGTCACTGACTATCTCTTACCTTGTCCGCTCTCTAGTGCTCTGTCAGCATTAGACCACGAACAATGATCCATGAACTAACGTCTAGGAACAAAATGTAGCCGCTCCGATTCTACTTTTCTGGCCGAGCCGTTGCCTGTAACTCACCCAATATAGAACCAAATTAGAAAACCTAAAGTTTGGTGAGGGACACAAAGTACAAGGTCCAGTTAGCTGCCCTACGTTTTATTTTTTTAGGAGATCAGATGGTGTGGAGTATAAATAACTCTTTCCTCTGGCACTCAAAGGGTTAAAGGAGCAGTAAACTTTTTTTTATGAAAGCGCATATTTTACAGAGAATTTCCTGTTGAATAAAACAAGGTCATTCCTTTCGCTGTCAGATGTTTTATTCAAAATTTATAGCAGTTTGAATAATCAGGAAGTGAATTTACTGTTTTTACTTCCTGATAGTTCTAACTGACAGGAAGTGACTTTACTGTGTTTACTTCCTCATAGTTCTGACAGGAAGTGAATTTACTGTGTTTACTTCTTGATAGTTCTAACTGACAGGAAGTGAATTTACTGTGTTTACTTCTTGATCGTTCTAACTTGACAGGAAGTGAATTTACTGTGTTTACTTCCTGATAGTTCTAACTGACAGGAAGTGAATTTACTGTGTTTACTTCCTGATGGTTGTAACTGACAGGAAGTGAATTTACTGTGTTTACTTCCTGGTAGCTCTAATTGACAGGAAGTGAATTTACTGTGTTTACTTCCTGATAGTTCTGACAGGAAGTGAATTTACTGTGTGTTTACTTCCTGATAGTTCTAACTGACAGGAAGTGAATTTACTGTGTTTACTTCCTGATTGTTCTAACTGATAGGAAGTGACTCAGCAGTTACTATCACGTTCTATGGAGAACTGTATGTCTCTGACTTTTCTGACTTTCCTCTCCATTAGAATCTAACAGGAAATCTAATTAGAATTTGACCACTAGAGGGCACTGCTAATGTAAAAAAGCATGGGTTTAAACTGTAATAACTCTGGAAATATAAATCTCTCAGCTAGAGTTGCCACCCAGGTGGTATTTTACAAGCAGGCCGGTAAAAAATTGGCTTCTGTCCAATGTTATGTCTATGGAGTGAATGCCATGGCTGGTATTTTTTTGAAGAAAAGGTGGCAACCCTACTTTCAGCAGTGGGAGTACCCTTATTTTACTCAATAGGAAAAACCCTACAATATATATTTTTTCATAAGGAAAGTTTACTGCTCCTTTAAGTTCACTGCAATAGACTCTGTGACACCATCACTTCACAAAGCAGTGTGAACGGGGCCTTCAGATCCCAGCTGGAGACCTTCGGTCAGAAAGTTGGAGAGTACTGGATGAAATAATAGAGGAGACATGTTTCCCCAAATAATAAGCACAGGGTCATGCCTTGTAGAGGTGTGAAGCCTTATACCTGAGGGCCAAAGAGAAATAGGTAAACTGAATCCTTGTACCTAATCCCGTAAGAGCCAGAAAGGTAACCAGTACCTCTCCAGCACCCAACACGGGATACAGAGAGCAATGTTTTAAACCAAGGATCATGGAAGATCAAAAGCGCATTAGAGAATAAGGTTGTCCGTGTATGCGATACAGAGGGGGAGGGAGGACTGGGCTGTTGAAGAGGGTGAGGAGAGCCCCTTTTAACCATTACAGTGCCAGAGGGGGAAGCAATGCATTACTTTGCAACGGCAAATGCTTTGCAATGGCAATGCAGTTTGCAGTGCGCCAGCGCTGAAAGGGTTAATATCCTCTTGGCAACCGAATGGTACAAGATGAGAGTCAGTGAGGATGCAGGATCGCTACCTAGGGATGAAGGCGCCCATAACAGAACACTATTATGAAGGGGATCCGGGGCCTCCTCGGCTGGATGGGAACACTGGGGAGCATGGTGGGATTTGTGGCGTCTGCAAGCGGAGGTGACAGTTACTTGTGCTGAGATGGAATCCAGGGAATTGGAGTTTAACCTTTTGTGTGTCAGAGGCGTGTGCAGCCACCTACCTGGAGTAACATTTAGTAAAGTAAATGTTCTGAAGCAGTGTGTGTGGGTTTTTGGAGCGGCGAGAGTCGGCCATGTTTTTTTTTCCAACAGAGGATTGTGAGGGCGTGGCAAGTCCTTGCAGAGATGTTGACAGGAATGGCCAGTGGGCCTTAAAAATCACGTTTTGCTGAGGCAGAATGGAGGGGACACGCATATCTCCTCCTTGTCGCCGCCCAGGGGTGTGTCAGGCACGTCAGCAGCATTTATGGTCACATGACCACATTCTCTTTTGTAGTATACTAGCAATGTGGGACGGCGTTGCCCGTCATGTTATGACCGTTGGGCGCACGTGTGTGAAATGCAGACACACTGATAAACACAGACATATGCAACACACAGGCAGACACATACCATACATCCCAAGTGTCCCTCTTTGAGGGCCGGATCCCTCTGTCCCTCTTTTTAGGAGGTCAGACTGTGTGCAGGGCCGGCTCCACCTATAGGCGAGGTAGGCGCCGGCCTAGGGCGCACACGTACTGGGGGCGCGGGCATGCAGCGGAGAAGAGCTGCGCCCACACACCACGCCAGGAACCACAACACAGTCAGGTCTGTGTTGCTACAGCGCTCCCTCATCTGGTCGGATCTTTAGTAATGCAGAGCACGCTGGGAGTCATGATCTCCAGCCGCGCTCTGCATTACTGAAGAGAAGACTGCGCGGGAGATACAGGTATGTGATGGGGGGCAAGTTGGAGCTGAGGGGGCATAGTGGAGCTGAGGGGGCAAGTTGGAGCAGATGTGGGGCAAAGTGGAGATGATGGGGGCAAGTTGGAGCTATTAGGGGAAAGCTGGAGCTGAGGGTGCATAGTGGAGCTGGTGGTGGCAAGTTGGAGATGATGGGGGCAAGTTGGAGCTGATGAGGGTCAAAGTGGAGCTGATGAGGGTCAAAGTGGAGCTGAGGGGGGGCAAGTTGGAGCTGAGGGGGGGCAAAGTGGAGCTGGTGGGGCAAGTTGGAGCGGATGGGGGGGCAAGTTGGAGCGGATGGGGGGGCGAGTTGGAGCGGATGGGGGCAAGTTGGAGCTGCTGGGGGCATAGTGGAGCTGATAGTGGAAAGTTGGAGCTGAGAGGGCATAGTGGAGCTGGTGGGGGCAAGTTGGAGCGGATGGGGGCAAGTTGGAGCGGATGGGGGGCAAAGTGGAGCTGATGGGGGTAAGTTGGAGAGGATGGGGGGCAAAGTGGAGCTGATGGGGGTAAGTTGGAGCTGAGGGGGTAAAGTGAAGCTGAGGGGGCAAAATGGAGCTGGTGGGGGCACGTTGGAGCTGATGGGGGCAAGTTGGAGTTGATAGGGGCAAAGTGGAGCTGGTGGGCCAAAGTGAAGCTGATAAGGGGCAAGTTGGAGCTGGTGGGGGGCATCTCTTACAGGCATCTCCAGAACAGGGGCAGAGTGGCTCAGGGGGCAGAGAGAGGACAATCATGAAAAGAGGTTGGGTATAAGTAGGCAGGGTATAAAGGGGTGGGTCACAAGGGGCGGAGCGAAATGGGCGGCAAAATTAGGTTTTGCCTAGGGTGGCAAAAATCCTTGCACCAGCCCTGACTGTGTGGTGTGTATTACTTTGCTCTACAGCAATAAAGCAATAAACTTCAGTATATGTGTGTATACATTAGTCTGTGCAAATAAAATACTTTGGTCTTGAACTAAATCATTTATTCAGTTACATAAATAGCCAGTAATAGGTCATGAAATAACCTAAAAATTCTTACTAATGCCCCGCCCACCAGCCACACCCCCAATAATATTACCTAAAACTAACGTGTCCCTCTTTGGCCATGTGAAATGTTGGGAGGTATGCACATACACACAGTGAGCGGCAGAAACATGCAAAAGACACGCGCACACACACACAGACACCCTGGAGATGCACATATGGACACACATATGTAACAGAGATGTACACACACAGACACGCAACATATATGAGCAGAAACACATGTGCTCATGAGTTGTGTACCCCTCTGGCACTCAAAGGGTTAAGGTATAGAGAGGCATGTCAGAGTTAAATAGCAGTGGGAAGTGTGTTCATACCTGGGAACACTGACTTGTGAAGTCCCTAGAGGGGACTGATATAGTGCTGATGTGGAGAGACAAATGGGGCAATCTGGGTTAAAAGTGGGTGGGGCTTAATCGCGAGTAGGGGGCGGGGCTTAACATAAATGTGAAAAAGTGTTAGTAATAGGCTGGGGAAGGAGGAGAAGTGGGAGGGGAATGCAAGTTTACAGTGTGAGGGGTTTGAACACACTCCATGAGGGGTAAAACTTGATACAGAACCCTGTGGCAGTCAGTGGGTTAAGTGTGAATCTGATGGCTGTCTGTCCTGTGTCTTGCATGGCAAATGGTGACAGTGAAGAAGTAATTCAGCAATGAGGGCCTACCTTAACCCTTTGAGTGCCATTTTGTTCCCCTGCTGATGCAGCACCATTCAGTGGCTTTACTACAGGTCCTGCTGAGGCCACTGGGAGTCAAGGTGAGTGACTGTGTGTCAGCCATCTTTCTTTCTGGCTTTGTGTGTGTGTATGGGTGTTTGGTGCTGTGTGAGTGAGGCATGTATGTGTTATACCTGGGAATTTTTACTTGTGGAGTCCCTCATGTGGTGCTGATGTGGAGAGAGCAATGGGGCAATCTGGGTTAAAAGGGGGCGTGGCTTAATCGCGAGTAGGGGGCGGGGCTTAACATAAATATGGAAAAGTGTTAGTAATAGGCTGGGGAAGGAGGAGAAGTGGGAGGGAAATGCAAGTTTACAGTGTGAGGGGTTTGAACACACTCCCTGAGGGGTAAAACTTGATACACAACCCTGTGGCAGTCAGTGGGTTAAGTGTGAATCTGATGGCTGTCTGTCCTGTGTCTTGCATGGCAAATGATGACAGTGAAGAAATAATTGAGCAATGAGGACCTACCTTAACCCTTTGAGTGCAATTTTGTTCCTCTGGTGCTGCACTACAGGTCCTGCTGAGGCCTCTGGGAGTCAGGGTGAGTGACTGTGTGTGTGTGTCAGCCATATGTATTTCTGGCTTTATGTGTGTATGTGGTGCTGTGTGTGTGAGTGGGGGCATGTCTGCTTGGTGCTGTGTGAGTGGGGCATGTGTGTGGTGCTGTGTGAGTGGGGCATGTGTGTGTTTGTGTGGTGCTGTGTGAGTGGGGCATGTGTGTGTGTTTGTGTGGTGCTGTGTGAGTGGGGCATGTGTGTTTGTCTGTGGTGTAGGAGCAAGTGGCGGCCATATTGTTTTTTTCTGACTTTGATAGTGGTGGGCGGGCTGCATAGTGGGGGCGGGCCAACTCCCTGCATGATTGAATCACCCAATGGGAACAGTAACTCCTCCTTAATACCACCCCTGGGTGTGTTTTGGCAGGCACAAAGTCTTCTTTTATATATATAGATATACATTAACATACGGAATCTTATACACATGCACTTAAACTTGCATACACACTTACACTACCATACAAACACACACACTAAAATATACACACACTTATACTAAAATACACACACATTAAAATACACACACACAGGCTACCGTACACATACACATTTACTACACTCTTATTCATTCATATATACATGAACACATATTTGCATTCATTCACACACACGCATACACACACACACACACATATACACACACATGCACATACATACACACACACATACACACATATACACACATACATACACATACACACACATACATACACACACACACATACATACACACACACATACATACACACACACACACAAACATACACACACACACATGTACACACACACACACACGTGTACACACACACACACACACGTACACACACACACACACATGTACACACACACGTACACACACATACACACATACATACATACACACACACACATACATACATACACATACATACACACTCACAAACATACACACACACACATACATACACACACACATGTACACACACACACACACGTATACACACACACATATACACACATATATAAACACACACGTACACACACACACATATAGACACACGCACACACATACATACACACACACATGTACACACACACACACATATACACACACACACATACACACACACACACACACGTATACACATACACATACATACACACACAAACACAAAACATACACACACACATGTACACACACGTACAGATACACACACACATATACACACACACACACACAGACATAAAGACACACACACACATATACACACACATATATACACACACAAACATACACACACACACACACACACACACCCTGGGGTGCACCTTCCAGGTGCAGTTGTGGCGGAAGGCGCTGTCCCCGCACCGTTACACTATTACATCACTGAAGTATCACATCGGTTCTCACACTTGTATTTGGGTTTTTGTAGAATCTGCATGTAGGGCCACAGTAACCATTGCCTGTCTACATGGAATCATCATACTGCTCCGTTTATTAGGGGTGTGTAACCAGGGACCCTACCGGGGAAGGGCAATTTAACCCTTTGAGTGCCAGAGAGGTATCCAAAGCATTGGCTACCTCTCTGGCATTCAAAGGGTTAATGAACACTTTGAGTACCAATGGAGTATCCAGAACACTGCTTTGAAATGCTTTGGGCGCCCTTCTGGTGTTTAAAAGGGTTAAATCATAATTGACCGAACATCCTCTCAAAGAGTTGGGACATCAATGAGTCCTGAATCCCTCCCGGGGATATAAAGGATGTAGGAGGGGGTGTAAGTCTGCTGGGTCTGATTCCTCTACTCAGTCAAATAACACAGTAATTGGACTTCTGAACATCACACTGTTGGCTTCCCCCCGGAGACCACTGAAAGGTCTGCTTTGAGGACATCCTGCCATATGAAGAGAGACCATTTGGTCCTGAGTTGAGATGAATCATCTCCCACTGACTGTGACCTATAGATCACGGAGTGAACGTCACAGATCTGCGAGTGACTGAAGGTTTACCCTGTGATCCTAACGCTGTGACACGCAGGACTGACCTGTCTCACAATAAAGCCTTCCCCGATTCACCCTCATCATTTATTTATTATCTGGTTTATAGTGAACGTGGAAACTCATTCCCAGAAAGTGACAGTGGCAGAGTGCACAGCACACCATGGCCTGCCCCAGCCAAACGCCAGCAATCTGTGTGATCTGCCGGGACAGGCCTGGAGTTGTGAGATTGGGCTGTCCCTCAGTGTTCCCTCTAAAGTGAGCAAAATGGTGCAACCCAGCAATGAAGGAGTTAAATAGGAGCTATTTACGAAAGGGATGAACTGGAATTACACATACGCCATGCAGCCCAGACCAGACTTAATTACACCTTTAACTCTTTCAGTGCTGGTTGGACATATTAGAAGGAACATTGTATTGCAAGTCCCAAATAATGAGGTGCCACCTCGTGGGAGCGGAAAGGGCGATCTACTAGGGAAAACCGGAACCATTCTCGGGTAAACGAACTGCACACAGGGGACAAACACAAACTGCCCCTGATTTTACCATTTGAGTGAAAGAGGTGAATTTACCGCATTGGCACTCAAAGCGTTACATTTGTATTTTAACACCTTCAGAGGTCGCCAATACATAGCAGACGTCTCTAGCACTCAAGAGGTTAAAAGACAAATTTAAGTCAGTGGAAATGTTTAGGAATTTGTATTGTTTTCCTAAGTGGCAGATGGTTTGCATAAGGATTTCACCCCTTTTTCTTTGTAAATCAGCCTCAGAGTGTGCAGTCTGATGGTCGGACACAGAGAGCTGATGGACTGGTACAATTCTGCAGTACTACTTGTTATTATTTTAAGCTACTACTAACCCTTTAAAGGTAGGCAGGCAATGTAACAAAGCAGTGGGGAATGCAAGCAGGGTGCTGGGTTGTATATGTGATCAAGTTCTGTTTTAGATGTCTGCCCCCCCCCCAGCTGACTGGTACTGCCATAGTGCCCCCATAGTGACACACACACATCCCATACTGAGACACACATACACCTATAGTGAGACACACAAATACATCCCATAGTGAGGCACACATACACACTTATAGTGAGACACACATACACACTTATAGTGAGACACACATACACATCCCATACTGAGGCACGCATACACACTTATAGTGAGACACACACACATCCCATACTGAGACACACATACACCTATAGTGAGACACACACATACATCCCATAGTGAGACACACATGCCCTAGTGACACACATATACACATCCCGTAGTGAGACACACACACACACACATACACATCCCATACAGAGACACACACACTTACACATACACATCCCATAGTGAGACAGACACATAAACATCCCATAGAGACACACACACATATGCATTCCATAGTGAGACACACAAATATACATCCCATACAGAGACACACCCATACACATCCCATAGTGAGACAGACACACACACATATCCCATACAGAGACACAAACACATGCCATGGTGAGACATACAGATCTCATAGTGAGACACACATGCACATGTCATACTTAGACACACATACACAACCCATAGTGACTCACATACACAGTATCCCTATACTGTGAGACATACATACACAACAGTGGTCTTGAGTCCTATGTGATGACACACAGAGCAGGTCAAGGTATTTCTCCCAGCAGCACAACTTCCTGTATAGTGGAGGAGGTGGGGTGGTTGCTAGGCAACCAGCAGACATGGCTCTGTGCAGGTAGGAAAGTTTGTAGGGAGGGGAATCAAGTGAAGTAAGAGTTATTTGGCTGTTATTTTGTTGGAGGAGATCACACTGTGTGGTGTAAACCTGTAGTCATTAGTAGGAGTGCAGCAGTGTGTTAGTAGGGAAGCAGAAACACAGTTACAGCCTTTGATTGCCAGAAAGGAATCCCATGCATTGGGTTGCATTGTGTGGGATCCCTTTATAGCACTGTGTGTTTGATGCTGTGTGTGTGTGTGTGTGTTTGTGTTTGATGCTGTGTGTGTTTGATGCTGTGTGTGTGTGTGTTTGGTGCTGTGTGTGTTTGATGGTATGTTTGGTGCTGTGTGTGTTTGGTGTGTGTGTGTTTGGTGCTGTGTGTGTGTTTGATGCTGTGTTCGTGTTTGATGCTGTGTGTGTTTGATGCTGTATGTGTGTGTTTGGTGTGTGTGTGTTTGATGCTCTGTTTGGTGCTGTGTGTATTTGGTGTGTGTGTTTGGTGCTTTGTGTGTGTGTATTTGGTGTTTGTGTCCAGATGTATCTCAGAGAGGGACAATCTTCAGTGTTCCTAAGGAAAAAAACTGAAAAACCTGTCAAGGGGGCAGGGTTTCCTTATGATCACAGTAAGAAGATTGTCCCTTGTTGTGATCTGTCTGGTCAAGAGACCAGATTCCACATCTGAGAGGAGGCTTACATTAGGTAAAATGGGCGGGAGGGGGATACTTTATCATTCAATTACTCTTGTGCTACAACTCTGACAGTACTGAAACAACACTCTCCATGGCCCAAATACTATGAAGATTAATTGGAACTGCTGTTTTTGTGAAACATTACTATCCCTTTAAAGAAGTTATCAATAGCAGTATAGAAATTGAGAGGGAGGCAGAAGGAGGGTAGAGATAAGAGACTGGGAAGGCAGAGATGAGACAGGGGGTTTGAGTCATCAGTGTTAAAGAGATGTAAGAAATCTTGTTTTTTTTTTCCTAGGAAAGAGCGGAGTCATAGTAACAAAGTAGGAAATTGTTTGGAGAAAATCTGTTGATCCAGAGAGGTTCAGGGGAAAGTACAAGAGCAGAGGAAACTGGTGTTTCTACTCAGCAGCGGCCGGGGATTACGTTCACTGAAATGACAGAGATAAGCCTACAGGACCAGAGTAGTGAAGAGGACTCAGTTACAGGTTTACACAAAGCTGTTACTGGGAAAGGATGAAAGTGCAATAGGCATGGAGGACTGAAGGACAGTGAGATTATGAGACTTGAGGTTATGGCAGAAGTGGAGGGAGGGAGATCAACAGAGAATGTTACAGGATGGTGATCGGATAGTGGAAGAGGGAAGATACTAAATCCAGAAAGTGCACAGTCTCTTGTGAGTCTTGAGAAGTGGCCATTCTTGTGAGTACTACCAGCTATCCAACGGTATAGGCCGAAAGCCTATAAAGATAGAAATTAAACAGTCAAGGAGACGGGGTTATCAGATAATCTAAATCCCACTTGACGTCTTCCAGGAGAAAGGGCTGGCTGAAGACAGGAAAAGAGCAGTCATGACTCTGTTAGTGAGGACATGTATGTGATAGATGTGGAGTTAAACTGGTGACACATAACCGTAACCAGGAAAGATTTGGGAACGAAGATACAGACCTTATGTGATTCAAAAGAGAAGTAGAGTGAGGTAAGGGTAGAGAATGGTTTGTGATGGCAGGATTTAGAGAACAGTATATACTAAGAATGAAATATTTCTCTCAACTTCAGTCTCCAGTATATGTTAACCAGGTATATACGATACCCAAATAGGGTATCAGTAGCTCTAGATAACCCTACGTTCAAAACCAGATTTCCACACCATACCGCTAAGATTTATCATTCCTTATTGGGTAGTAAAATATCCAATATTCTCTGATCAGTTTTTATCCAAGATGGAAATGAGAATAATCAACAGTATTACCTAGGTAGGAGTCCATCATACAGCAGTCAGGTGTATCTATATAATTACTGTGTGTAACAGAAGCACTTACCTAGGTTGGAGTCCATCACACAGCAGTCAGGTGTATATCTATATAATTACTGTGTGTAACAGAAGCACTTACCTAGGTAGGAGTCCATCACACAGCAGTCAGGTGTATCTATATAATTACTGTGTGTAACAGAAGTACTTACCTAGGTAGGAGTCAATCATACAGCAGTCGGGTGTATCTATATAATTACTGTGCGTAACAGAAGCACTTACCTAGGTAGGAGTCAATCATACAGCAGTCGGGTGTATCTATATAATTACCGTGTGTAACAGAAGCACTTACCTAGATAGGAGTCCATCACACAGCAGTCAGGTGTATCTATACAATTACTGTACGTAACAGAAGCACTTACCTAGGTAGGAGTCCATCAGGGGAGGACTGGCAACTTTTGGCCTGAGGGGCAAATAGAATCAAGTGGCCCACTTTTTGTATCATTCCAGCCCACGGTCCCAGACTAACGATTTTTGTTAATTTTAGAATTGCCATTAATGCTATGATTTAAGACAAGTGATGCCACAGAACTTACAACTCAAATGGAGCTATGGTATTGATACCACAGAGATTATAATTGAAATGGAGTCCATCATACCACAGTCAGGTGTATCTATATAATTACTGTGTGTAACAGAAGCACTTACCTGGGTAGGAGTCCATCATACAGCAGTCAGGTGTATCTATATAATTACTGTGTGTGACAGAAGCACTTACCTAGGTAGGAGTCCATCACACAGCAGTCAGGCGTATTTATATAATTACTGTGTGTAACAGAAGTACTTACCTAGGTAGGAGTCCATCACACAGAGGTCAGGTGTATCTATATAATTACTGTGTGTAACAGAAGAATTTACCTAGGTAGGAGTCCATCACACAGCAGTCAGGTGTATCTATATAATTACTGTGTGTAACAGAAGAATTTACCTAGGTAGGAGTCCATCACACAGCAGTCAGGTGTATCTATATAATTACTGTGTGTAACAGAAGCACTTACCTAGGTAGGAGTCCATCACACAACAGTTGGTTTGACCCTGAATTTCTCCACTTTTGTCTTTGCGTATATCCATACAGTTTTTTTTCTCAGATCTGTATAATACACATTTATGTCTAAGAAAACACCTGCTTACACATATGCATACAGACATAAGAGGAACAATTCTGGAGCAAAACTGGCGAAAATACAGGGGGCATCCCTCTTCCACACAAAGGGTTAACCCCTTATATGTGTTATAATGCATTAAAGACCTCTCTGGTATTGAAAATATTAAAAACACCATTAAAATAAATGATTAAGTTGATTCAGCTTGCACCAGAAAATACATACAAGTATATATGTCCAAATTTACACATCAAAATTTAATAAATTACTAGCTTCACTAGCTTCAGAAATGCAGGCGGAAAGACAAGGAGCACCTTAACCCTTTGAGTGCCAGAGGGGTATGCAATGCATTGCTTTGCAATGTGTTGCATACCCCTCTGGTACTCAAAGGGTTAAAAGGACAGAATTGTGAAGAAAAAACAGAAAGATTCAAGGACATAGAAGGGTGTAGGGAGATTAGATGGGGAGAATAAGGGGGAAGACTAGTGTGGCATGAAAGGACACAGACTGGTGAAAAAGCAAAGAGAAAATTGAGAATCATGGGGAAATAATGCCTAAGAATGAAAGGGGAGTTATGGGAAAGGAGAAATGATAAAGCACTTTATTAGCAAACATTTTCTCTATATGTTGCTCAGTCAGAGCTGCACCCCAAGTGCTGTCCTTTATGATTGGCTTGAGGTATATATGGCAAAAAAGGACACATTTACAGAAATGACCAAGGCAGCTCTGAAATTCTGGCAGCACAAAGAAACACTTTCATTAATAGAGGAGCAACTGGTTTACCCCTTTTATTTACTAGCAAAACTGAGTGCTGCTGGCTTGCTGTCTTGTTTTATTAGGTTGGCCCACTTTAAAATGATCGGAGTTACCTCTGCTTTGTCTGTCTCCACTCTGCGCGCCCTGCTCCTCTTCTCAACAGAGATATGCTCGCCCACGTCCTTGTTGATGTGCCTCCTAGCCAGGGGACGCCAACATCCGGCCCGGAGCTTATGTTATGGTAGTGACTGAGTGGATAACCGGAAGGCACCGCTGCCGCGATAACCTCCCCTTTGAGATTGTGCACAGTGCAGTAGAGCAGTTCCGCGGGTTCATTCATTACAAGATACTTCTGGGTGAAGTATCTTGTAAAGAGGGAGCCAATGAAACTACTCCACTGCACAATCTCAAAGTGAAATAATCGCGGCAGCGATGCCTTCCGGTTATCCACGCACTACAGTTAATTATTTTAACAGGGCCAGTCAGTTTGTATGGGGGCCTTTCAGATGCCCCACCACTATTTCAAAGCTTGACGACCAACCCTGGGCCAGCCAGCCTCTGTCTGCTAGGCCCCATATGTGACATGCAGCCCACACTGACACTTTTATTTTTATTTTTTTGACCGTGCATCAGGCGGCGGCCGTGGCCCACTGCAGTCACTGGTCCTGCGGCCCGGGGGGCAATTGCCCCCCTTCCCCCCGGGCCAGCCCGCCCCTGGAGTCCATCATACAGCAGTCATGTGTATCTGTATAATTACTGTGCGTAACAGAAGCACTTACGTAGGTAGGAGTCCATCGTACAGCAGTCAGGTGAATCTATATAATTAGTGTGTAACAGAAGCACTTACCTAGGTAGGAGTCCATCACACAGCAGTCAGGTATATCTATATAATTACTGTGTGTAACAGAAGCACTTACCTAGGCAGGAGTCCATCACACAGCAGTCAGGTATATCTATATAATTACTGTGTGTAACAGAAGCACTTACCTAGGTAGGAGTCCATCGTACAGCAGTCAGGTGTATCTGTATAATTACTGTGTGTAACAGAAGCACTTACCTAGATAGGAGTCCATCACACAGCAGTCAGGTGTATCTATATAATTACTGTGTGTAACAGAAGCACTTACCTAGGTAGGAGTCCATCACACAGCAGTCAGGTGTATCTATATAATTACTGTGTGTAACAGAAGCACTTACCTAGGTAGGAGTCCATCACACAGCAGTCAGGTGTATCTATATAATTACTGTGTGTAACAGAAGCACTTACCTAGGTAGGAGTCCATCGTACAGCAGTCAGGTGTATCTATATAATTACTGTGTGTAACAGAAGCACTTACCTAGGTAGGAGTCCATCGTACAGCAGTCAGGTGTATCTATATAATTACTGTGTGTAACAGAAGCACTTACCTAGGTAGGAATCCATCATACAGCAGCCCATATCCGTTTTATAAACTAATTGTGAATTTTATATACCAATTTATGTACTGCTGATGTCCAGTTTATAAATTAATTTGTCGATGTATCTACAAGTTTATATAGTGCTGTAATGTCCAGTGTATAAATGAACGTATCCAATTCAACTACCAGTTTATATATTGCTGTAATGTCCAGTTTATAAACTAGTTTGGCCAGGTTACTTACCAGTTAATAAGTTGCTGTAATATCCAGTTTATACACTTATTTGCAGTACTGTAATTGTTGGGTTTATACACTAAACACTCAGAGGATCAGGTTATGATTTGTGTCTGGATGCGGATCTAAATGAACTGTACATTGTGTTCTCTTATGACATATCTCCTACTGACTATTAATAGCGCTGCCGCCTCTGTGCAGTATGTATCGATGAGTGCTGCAGGCTTGTCTGTCCTGGTCGCTGATTTAGAAACAGACAGAAATAGGTATTAAAAATTAAATAACTGATTTATTTGATTTCATTAAATTACATTGGGACAAGAGCACAAAGACAAAATGATGCAGTTCTGGACTATCTGCACCACAGGGGACAAATGAAATGTTAAAACTATTTATGTGGGGATTCCTTCATTCGAGTGAGAGAGAGGTTTGTAGCACATTGCAAATCAATGTGTCTGAGGTCTATAACATTAAAAGGTTTAAAGACCAATTTAAATCAATACAATTTTTTTAGTCGTCCCCTGATTTCTCCAGTTCTCTTGGAACATAAGATTCAAATAATCTCAAGGTGCAGATCGGTTTAGAACAATATTTGCCAAATATCAGGACAAATCCAACAAATAGCACCGACTTACTCTAGAAACATTAAAGGAGCAGTAAACTTTTTTTTTTATTAAAACTAGTGATGATCGAGCACCCCAATGCTCGGGTGTTCGGGTGCTCTGGCCGAGCACCCCCGGAGGCTCGAGTGCTCGGCCGAGCACCCGAGCCCCATTGAAGTCAATGGGAGGACTCGAGCATTACACCAGGCACCCCCTGCTCTGATGAGGGGAGGGTGCCTGGTCCATAGGAAAAGGGCAGAAAATGATGGAAACACCACAGAAATGGTTCAGGGACAGCATAGGGAGGATGTCTGGATGCATCTTGGACTCCAACGTCGCTGCTGGGAACGATGTTTCGCCCGTAGTACGCCATTTTTACAGACTGACCGTAAAACACACAAAAAGGAAGATAAAAACGACTTTAGGCGAAAAATTGTTACCAAACAGTATTTGCTGTATATTTACTTGTATATCATCTGCAAATTCTGCAAAAAATGTCATCGATTTTTCGGAACTGGGGCCATGATTAAGAGGGAAACGTGCGCAGAGGCAAATTCTGCAAAAAATTTCCTCGATTTTTCTGAACTGGGGCCATGATTAAGAGGGAAACGTGCGCTGAGCCGACCATCTAAAACATTATGGGTGAGGGTCTGCTGCGGAGCTGACCATCCTAAACATTATATGCGAAGGCCCGCTAGTGAGCTGACGCTATAAAACATTATATGAGAGGGCCCGCTAGAGAGCTGACCCAATAAAACATTATATGAGAAGGCCTGCTGGTGAGCTGGCCCTATACAAAAATTGTCAAACAGCGCCCGCTGGTGAGCTGGCCCTATATAAAAATTATATCACAGGGCCCGCTGGTGAGCTGGCCCTATATAAAAATTATATCCCAGGGTATATGGAAGAGAGTCAACCATATACCCATTTTTTGGGTGGAAGGGGTGAATGGGAATACAGAGTATTCCCATCATTGTAAATAACATATTTAAACTGACTTTATGTTCACCCGGGGCTTTCCTCCAGTGGAGTGGAGAAGTCAGGGGAAATCCAGGCCTTGTTCATTTTTATAAGTGGAAAGGCGGATACGCTTATCTGTTATGATGCCACCAGCAGCACTAAATACCCGCTCAGACAGAATGCTGGCGGCAGGGCAGGCCAGCACCTCCAAGGCGTAGAGTGCCAGTTCATACCACGTGTCCAGCTTGGACACCCAGTAGTTGTAAGGCACAGAGGGATCATTGAGGACGCTGACACGGTCTGCTATGTACTCCTTCACCATCTTCCAAAACTTTTCCCTCCTTGTGACACTAGGCTGCGCATCAGGGTGAGGGTGCTGGCGGGGTGTCATGAAGGTGTCCCACGCCTTGGAGAGTGTTGCCCTGCCTTTGTCGGAACTGCTGTGTGCTCCCCTTTTCTCCCCTTCTCGGTTGGCCAAGGTAGCACGTACTCTGCCGCCAGCGTTGTCAGATGGAAAATTTGGGAGCAATTTTTCGACAAGAACCTTCTGGTATTGCACCATTTTGCTTGTCCTCTCCACCGGAGGAATGAGAGATGAGAAATTCTCTTTGTAGCGGGGGTCCAGAAGGGTGAACACCCAGTAATCCGTGTTGTCTAAAATGCATATAACGCGTGGGTCACGGGAAAGGCAGCCTAACATAAAGTCAGCCATGTGTGCCAGAGTACCAACAGGCAAGATTTCGCTGTCCTCACCAGGAGGATGACTCTCAATCTCCTCATCCTCTTCCTCCTCTTCTGCCCACCCACGCTGAAGAGATGGAACTAAAGTTCCATGGCTACCCTCTGTAGCGGAGGCAACCGTGTCTTCCTCCTCCTCCTCCTCCTCCTCCGCCTCCTCCAATTGTCGCTGAGAAGACGAAGTGAGGGTGCTCTGGCTATCACCTTGTGTAAGCTCTTCCTCCCGCATTTCCACCTCTTCCACGTGCAAAGCGTCGGTTTTAATTGTGAGCAGCGAGCGTTTCAATAGACACAGAAGTGGGATGGTTACACTGATAATAGCGTTATCGCCGCTCACCATCTGTGTCAATTCCTCAAAATTGCGTAAAACCTCACAGAGGTCTGACATCCATTCCCACTCCTCACTTCTGATTAGAGGAAGTTGAACGGAGAGGCGACGACCGTGTAACAGCTGGTACTCCACTACTGCCCTCTGCTGCTCACAAAGCCGGGCCAACATGTGGAAGGTGGAGTTCCAGCGCGTGCTCACGTCACACAGCAGCCGGTGAGCTGGCAATTGTAAGCGCTGCTGCAGCTTCAACAGGCCGGCTGAAGCTGTTGATGACTTACGGAAATGTGCACACACGCGGCGCACCTTGGTCAAGAGATCATGCAAATTGGGGTAGGTTTTTAGAAATCGCTGAACCACTAAATTAAATACATGCACTAGGCATGGTACGTGTGTGAGCTTGCCGAGCTCCAAAGCCGCCACCAAGTTACGCCCATTATCACACACAACCATGCCTGGTTGCAGGTTGAGTGGCGAGAGCCACTGCTCGGTCTGGTGACTAATCCCCTGCAACAGCTCTGAGGCCGTGTGCTGTTTGTCCCCAAGGCAGATCAGCTTCAGCACGGCCTGTTGACGCTTCCCCACTGCAGTGCTACACTGCTTCCAGCTACCGGCTGATGGGTGAGTGGCGCTGCGCGCAGAGAATTCGGAGGTGGAAACGGAGGAGGAGGGGCCAATAACGTAGGTGCTGGCGGAAACCCTGATGGAGGTAGGGCCCGCAATCCTCGGCGTGGGTAGCACCTGTGCCATCCCAGGGTCTGAGTCGCTCCCAGCCTCCAAGACATTCACCCAGTGTGCCGTCAGGGAAATGTAGCGTCCCTGGCCACAAGCACTTGTCCATGTGTCAGTCGTTAAGTGGACCTTCCCAGTAACTGCGTTGGTCAGGGCACGGGTGATGTTACGGGACACATGGTGGTGTAAGGCGGGGACAGCACACCGGGAAAAGTAGTGGCGGCTGGGGACTGCGTACCGAGGGACAGCTGCTGCCATCAGGCTGCGGAAGGACTCAGTCTCCACAAGCCTAAATGGCAGCATTTCGATGGCCAGTAATTTGGAAAGGTGTGAGGTTAGTGCTATGGCCTGTGGGTGGGTGGCTGGGTATTTTCGCTTGCGCTCAAATGCCTGGGGTAACGACATTTGGATGCTGCGCTGGGACAGGGAAGTGGATGTGGTCGCTGATGGTGCTTCAGATGGTACAGGTGCAGGGCGGGAGGTATGCGGGCCTGCGCCTTCGACAGGCGATTGGCCGGCACCGAAAACAGGGGAAGAGGAGGCAGTGGTGTGGCCTGCAGACACAGATTGGCGATCCGGGCGTTCCTCCCACTTATTACGGTGCTTGGATGCCATGTGTCGGATCATGCTGGTGGTGGTGAGGTTGCTAGTGTTCATGCCTCGGCTCATTCTGGTGTGGCACAGGTTGCAAACTACAATTTTTTTGTCGTCCGCACTTTCCTTAAAAAAACGCCATACCGCGGAACACCTAGCCCTTGGCAAGGGAGATTTACGCAAGGGGGTGCTCCGTGGAACATTTGCGGGCCGGTTTGGTGCGGTCCGCCTTCTTTCTTTAGCCACACCACTGCCTCTTCCAGCCTGTTGCGGTGCTGCAGATGGCTCACCCTCAGGACTGCTGTCATCGCTCGGCTCTCCACCTTCCCAGGTGGGGTCAGTCACCTCATCGTCCACCAAGTCCTCCTCCACTTCCTCACTCTGATCATCCTCCTCATTTCTTGATCCCACCACATACTCAGTCATTGACAACTGTATATCATCCTCCTCATCAAGGTCTTGAGACAGTAATAGTGGTTGATTTGATGGCAACTGTGTCTCATCATCATCATCATCCACTTCCTTTGACCTTAAATGCCGTTCCCCTCTGTCATCTTCTTGTGATTGGGTACCCTCTAGAGGTTGTGAATCAGGGCACAAGATTTCATGTTCCTCTGCAAGCGTGCTTGGAGAGAGGTTCAAATGAAGGATTGGTGATGAGACGAGCTCCTCACTATATCCCAGTGTGGGATCACTTCTTTGACCAGACCCTCTATGGTGGGAGGAAGGATGATCAGGGTGAGGATTATGTTGACCAGACTCTTGGCTACTGAGAGTGGACTTGGTGGAAGACAGGGTGGTGCTTAACCGACTGGAAGCAGTATCAGCTGAAATCCAACCGACCACCTGTTCGCAGTGGTCTGACCTCGAGAGTGATGTCCTGCGATGCCCTGTAAACTGAGACATGAAGCTAGGTATGGTGGATGTCTTTCTTTCTTGTGCTCTGGCACCAGGCACAGTTTCTACGCGTCCTGACCCGCGCCCTGAACTATCAGGATCACGTCCACTTCCCCGTCCCTTTTTACCCGCCTTCTTCATATTACACAGAATATGTGCTGCTAATCTGCAACTTTGCACACTAAACAGAATGTGCTGCTTATCTGCGGCTAGGCACAGTGAATGGAATATGTGACTTTTATTTTTTACACTTTGCACACTAAACAGAATGTGCTGCTAATCTGCAACTTTGCACACTAAACAGAATGTGCTGCTTATCTGCGGCTAGGCACAGTGAATGGAATATGTGACTTTTATTTTTTACACTTTGCACACTAAACAGAATGTGCTGCTAATCTGCAACTTTGCACACTAAACAGAATGTGCTGCTTATCTGCGGCTAGGCACAGTGAATGGAATATGTGACTTTTATTTTTTACACTTTGCACACTAAACAGAATGTGCTGCTAATCTGCAACTTTGCACACTAAACAGAATGTGCTGCTTATCTGCGGCTAGGCACAGTGAATGGAATATGTGACTTTTATTTTTTACACTTTGCACACTAAACAGAATGTGCTGCTAATCTGCAACTTTGCACACTAAACAGAATGTGCTGCTTATCTGCAGCTAGGCACAGTGAATGGAATATGTGACTTTTATTTTTTACACTTTGCACACTAAGCAGAATGTGCTGCTAATCTGCAACTTTGCACACTAAACAGAATGTGCTGCTTATCTGCGGCTAGGCACAGTGAATGGAATATGTGACTTTTATTTTTTACACTTTGCACACTAAACAGAATGTGCTGCTAATCTGCGGCTAGGCACAGTGAATGGAATATGTGACTTTTATTTTTTACACTTTGCACACTAAACAGAATGTGCTGCTAATCTGCAACTTTGCACACTAAACAGAATGTGCTGCTTATCTGCGGCTAGGCACAGTGAATGAAATATGTGACTTTTATTTTTTACACTTTGCACACTAAACAGAATGTGCTGCTAATCTGCAACTTTGCACACTAAACAGAATGTGCTGCTTATCTGTGGCTAGGCACAGTGAATGGAATATGTGACTTTTATTTTTTACACTTTGCACACTAAACAGAATGTGCTGCTAATCTGCAACTCTGCACACTAAACAGAATGTGCTGCTTATCTGCGGCTAGGCACAGTGAATGGAATATGTGACATTTATTTTTTACACTTTGCACACTAAACAGAATGTGCTGCTAATCTGCTACTTTGCACACTAAACAGAATGTGCTGCTAATCTGCAACTTTGCACACTAAAAAGAATGTGCTGCTAATCTGCAACTTTGCACACTAAACAGAATGTGCTGCTAATCTGCAACTTTGCACACTAAACAGAATGTGCTGCTAATCTGCGTCTAGGCACAGTGAACGGAATATGTGACGTTTTTTTTTTAAACTCTGCCCCCCAAAACAAAATAAACTGCTGCCCCCACACACAATAGTCCTAAAAAGGACTTTTGGGTCTTTTTGTTGTTGAAACACACTTTTCTTCTCCCTACACTGACTTTCCCTTCCTATCCTCATCTCTCCCTGGCTAAGACTGAGCCGAACTCGCTGGTCAGGTGCTATACAGCACCCGATCACGGGTTCTGGCCAGCCAATCAGTGTAATGCCAGCAACCAACATGGCTGCTGGCATTACACTGATGTCAGAGCCTCCCCGCACGTTTATTGGCTGCGCTGCAGCCGCGAAATGTGCGGGGAGGAGACCCGAACATGGCGGGCGAGCACATGCGGTACTCGTACGAGTACCGCCATGTGCCGAGCAGAGCGATGCTCGAGCCGAACCGAGCTTCGGCCGAGCATGCTCGCTCATCACTAATTAAAACCTGTATGTTATGGAGCTTTTCCTGCTCTGTAAAATTAGGTTACTCCCACTGCTGTCAGTTAATTTATTCAAATGATATAACAGTTCAAATAATCAGGAAGTGAATTTACTGTGTTTACTTCCTGATAGTTCTAACTGACAGGAAGTGAATTTACTGTGTTCACTTCCTGATAGTTCTAACTGACAGGAAGTGAATTTACTGTGCTTTTACTTCCTGATAGTTCTAACTGACAGGAAGTGACTCAGCAGTTTCTATCACATTCTATGGAGAACTGTAAGTCACTGACTTTCCTCTCCATTAGAATGTAACAGGAGAACTAATTGGAATCTGACCACTGGAGGGCACTGCTAATGTAAAAGAAAAAAAAACAGGTTTAAAAGGCAATAACTCTGAAAATATAAATCTCTCAGCAATGGGAGTACCCATATTTTTCTCAACAGGTAACTTCCTACAATATATAGTTTTTCATAAAATAAATGTACTAATCCTTTAACATATAAATCCACAACATGGCCACAAGTACGATAATTATTGGAAAGTAACAGCGCTCAGCTGGTGATCTCTAGATGTGAGATTAAAGCTATAACACCTGAATAAGATCCCAATCCCAGCCTACTACTATCCCCAGACTGGTGTGAAAGAGTCTATAAAACTATGATTGCAAAACTATACCATGGGAGAGCGCTATTAACTAGATCCAACTAATAATGCTAGACACAGTAGTGAATAATATACATCTACTGCCTAATAAAATGTTACCCTGTGACACAAGACAATGAACTCTATACAAACTATATAAATAAAACACTTTAATAATGTGAACACAGCAATATACATATAAAATCACATGTCCTAAATATATGCTATAGTCCCAAAGGAGTAATGAGTCTGCTAGTCTTGACAGTACACGAATAGTAAAATTATTGTAATGTCATCTGCTAAACTGGCCAATAGTGTTACCTCTCCTGACTTCTGGAGGATAGTAATACCTGAAAATAATTTTATTTTATATTGTAACATTAAAAATGATATGTTTTATCTCCCAAACCTTTATGGTTTGATAGATATTCACAACTAAAATAAAACAAAATTCCCTTTTCCTGGCTGCTTCGGCCAAGTCTGCCATCTAGTGGACAGATTTGGAATCCGGTCCACAGATCAGCCGGCAGCTCTTTAGCAGTGCCGAGTTCACAATCTTTTAAACTAACTACTTAATTGGAACTGTGTACAAAGTATGCCTGGCTTGCAAGCACACTTTGTAGACCATTCCAATTAAGAAATTCTTTTTAAAGACTGTGATCTCGGCACTTCTGGCGAGCCGCGGCCGGTCAAGGGACCAGATTCCAAATCTGAGAGCTAGAACGGTGATGTCACTCGGGGGAAATTTGCTTGTGAATATCTCCCAAACCATAAAGGTTTGGGAGATAAGACTTATATCATTTTTCATGTTTTTTTAAGGGCTACAGTATAAAATAAAATTATTTTCAAGTATTACTATCCCTTTAATCCTCTGGCTTCTGACGCTCCTGCTCTCAGGGCCGGATTTGCCAATAGGCAGACAAGGCACTTGCCTAGGGCGCCTGATTTTCAGGGGCGCCTGGCAATGGCCTTGTCACGCCCACCATTGCGTCCCAGGGTGCATAATAATAATGCCGCGCCACACAGTACTGTACTGACACTTCTCTTATGCTGTGTGCAGCTGCGTCTGTTCTCGCTCGCCCTTGAGGGCTCAGGCTCTTGTACAGAGAGTAGTTTACTGTATTCCCGATCCCATTAGTTGCCTTGTATATGCGGCTGTGCCTGTGAAACACTCCTATCTGCTGTGAGTAGCTGGTGGTGACAGTGCGTTCTGTCTGTGCTCACTGACAGTAAGTCCGATTCAAATACATTACTCTTTGAGTGCCTGCATGGAGATAAACACTTAGAAACAAGAGCCTGGATGAGGAAATCATTTTTTTTTCTGTTGAATAACTTTAAAACCCTTAAATACCAGATAGGTGTGAAACGATTTGCATTACAATGCGTTTTTCACACCCCGATCCTGAAGGGCTTAAACAATAAGACAAACACCTGCTGGGGATCAGATTACACAAAGCAGGGTGCTGGGGGGGAATCAGCAGCCTTAGTGTAGGGATATGACTACTCCTCAAATCATTAATTTATATTAGAGCATCATTTTCTGCTCCTCTGTTGGACTCCTTTACTTATAACAGACATTGGTTATTTCCAGATCTATCCCAGGTATGTTTTTTTGCTCTAACAAATGAGCCTGATTTTAATGTTTTAACCCTTTGAGTGCCAGAGCATTGCTTTTGAAATGCATGTGTACTCCTCAGGCATTCAAAAGATTAATAAATCTCTATTCCATTGAACATGAGTTTGAAAAGTACCTTTGTCCATGTTTTTTATTGTCTGGAGATGGGTGGATCTCTTTATTTGGCATTGGGGTGGTTGCAGCAGTAGTTGCACTCCAGGGACAGTAATGTTAGTGGTATATATATATATATATATATATATATATATATATATATATATATATATATATATAGTAGAGTGGAGATTGTAGCCGTATTAGTCCAGTGATGCAGATGTAAAATAACAAACAAAATAAGTATCTTGTAATACCTTTTTTATTGGACTAACAGAATTTTGGATTGACAAGCTTTCGGGATAAACTCCCTTTCTCAAGTAGTCAGAAATGCTTTAGACTTGAGAAAGGGAGGTTCTCCCGAAAGCTTGTCAATCCAAAATTCTGTTAGTCCAATAAAAAAGGTATTACAAGATACTTATTTTGTTTTTTATTTTACACACACATATATATATATATATATATATATATATATATATATATATATATATATATATACACAATGGTAACTATGGACTTTGGTTACCTTTGAATTTAATCTACCACAACCTCCTTTCTTTTCACACATTTTTTTATATGAGGTACAGACAACAGCACAGGCCACAACAACCTCAACAACCCCAACAACCTCAAGTGGTATGTTTTGGCCATAATTTGAGTTACTATTTGTGACATGAATCATTGCAATATAATATAGTTCCTCCATTCTTCTACAAAAGGTTTTTATGTGTGAGCATACCCCAAATAGATGCACTATCTATGTGGCCAAATAATTCACATACATACATAACTCTACATGGGATAAAACTAAATCTGATGTTCATGGGTGATTGGGCGTGATTGTACACAGTCAGAGTGAACATAAGCCATAATGCTGCCAGTGATAATGCCACATTACAGGGCATTTTGATTGTGCAAACACACACCATACACGGTAGGAAGATTGTATAGTGGTCAGTGGATTACATCACCACATGAAAAAATACAGGTGATCTTCCTGCAGTGTATGGTGTGTGTTGTCTGTACAATGAAAATGCACTTTAATGTGGCATTATGGCATATGTTCCCACTGACTGTGTACAATCACGCCCAATCGCCCATGAACATCAGATTCAGTTTTATCCCATGTAAACATAAGAGTTATGTATGTGAATTATTTGTCCATATGCTGGGTTATTCCATTTATGTGAATATATTGTATGTACACTATATATAGTGCATATGGTAATTTATAAGGTGTAGACTGCAACTCCTTTTGTTTGTTTTCCTTTTCTGCTGTAGGGATAGTGTAGTGTTACATTTTATCACTATATTGCCACAGTACTGTGAAGAATGTGTGACCACAAGAGGGTGTGGTTAATGGAGGGGTGTGACTAAGTGAGGGGAGTGGCCAGGGTGGGGCTAGGGGCGCCAGAGGGTGTTGTGCCTAGGGGCACCTGAGATGTAAATCCGGCCCTGCCTGCTCTCCCATCCTTTGTGCTCTCTGTAACCCCCTTTTGCAGTGTGGCTCCCTCACCATGATGAATGCTGAATGGCAGCTCCCCTCTGGTAGTTTAACACAGCTTGATCAGGGCTCTGCGGTTAACTTCAAAGCCGTACGGGGTGTCAGCGGGCAGAGTGGAAGTTCGCAAATGCTTGTGTACAAAAGTGATGTTAAAGGGATAGTAATGTTTCACAATAAAAGCAGCTCCAATGAATCTTCATAGTATTTGGGTCATAGAAAGTGTCATTTCAATGCTGTCAAACTTGTAGTTCAAGAGTAATTGAATGATAAATTATCCCCCTCCCGCCCCTTTTTCCTAGTGTAAGCCGCCTCCCGTCAGATGTGGAATCTGGTCTTAGGGACAATCTTCTTACTGTGAGAACAATGAAAACCCTACCCTCCTTGACAGGTTTTCCCTGCGAGCAGTGTTACATCAGTAAAAGGGGTGGGAGGGGGATACTTTATCATTCAATTACTCTTGTACTACAACTCTGACAGTAGTGAAATAATACTCTCCATGGTCCAAATTCTATGAAGATTAATTTGAGCTGCTTTTATTTGAAACATTACTATCCCTTTAAATGGCTAGCAGAGGTCTGTCAAAACCCCAAAAGTTTTGTTGTTTTTTTATATGCCAGCGGACTTCGTGACTTATAATAGCAGACTGAAGTCTTTACTGTAGAGCTCTTTACCCAATGCGTTTCATGTCTCGAGGACACTTCATCAGGGAATAACCTTCCTCATGTTGTAACTTGGTTATAAAGGACCCCGCCAGATAGTGACCATTGCAATTACAAACAAACAGTCCTCAGCTGTATTCAAGCTAATATTAACCCTATACTATCTCCATGTCTGCAATCATATAATAAAACACTATAAAGTCTGTGCCGTATAGAGTAACATGTAAACTACAACATATGTTCCCTTATTCCATATAAAATATTACTAATACAGAATTAAAACAGACAAATATTGCAATCCCCTATATGTCTGTACAAAATCATGGATTACCACACTATCATGTGAGAACATAAATGTCCCTCCACATAACCGCCATATATATTTAAAGGGAATGACAATATCATTTAAAGGGATGATTCAAAACACCCATTTATGTCATGGGCTCAGTGTCTCCATATGCCAGTATAGCCGATGGCATATATAAAATAACCTGATCAATGATCCTCATCAGTGATAATCATGTTCTTCTACCCAGCTGCATACCACCGAGGGTGGGGGATTGGAGGAACTTTCACCCAAATCTGTCAACACCGTCCCTGATCCTCTATGGCTCGCCCACCATGTTTTCTTTTCAGTGAAGTGCATAAGAGCCAGCCCTAAATAAGACGGCTAGGCATCACTGCCCACCGTTTTCCCCCAACCAACAAACACCAGCCCCCCCAAACCCTATATCAAGGAAACACACAGACACAGTAATTGGTGGGAATAAAGAGATCACAGCTTTATTAAAACGGGTTTGACCTATTTACCCTTGGAGGACCCTCCCCCCTCTAATGCGGGTCCACCAGGCCAACATCCATCATGGACGCCATGTCCAGCCCTGTCAGCTTGAGCCCAGGTGCCCAGTTGTCCACCACCATGGAGGTATATAGGGTATTCTCAGGCACTCATGGCCTACCCTGGACCTCCACGATGGCCACTTCTTTCAAATTGTGAGGGCCTGTGGATGCTGATCCGCACCGGCACCTCCCCAAAACCTTCCCCTTACCTCAGTGCCCCACAGCATTAGCCCGCCCTGCTACTGAGGGGCCACCGTGGAGCCAGCCCCAAAGGCAACCAAAATTTTTATAGGGCAGGATCCGGCTCCCTGTCAGCCAGGCCCTCTGGAAACTGTACCTTCTGAGGTTAAGTCACACTGAGGCAGCCTGGGGGACCCGCATTATGGGCCTAAGAACTATATTCTGCGTCGGGCAATCTTGTGACCTAAGCGTGACGTCTTCTGTAGCTGCTGCTACGCTGCTCCAATCCGCTGTAGCAGGGGCAGATTGAAGGGCTGGGAGGGAGGGAAACACAAAAGGTAAATTACTGCACCTACTTAGAAACACAGCTTTTCATACCACTAGACCAGGGGCAGACTGACAGGACCCAGGGCCCCTGGACCAAAAAGAGGTCTGGGCCCCCCACCCCACGACATCCTAACCCCTACCTAATGACATAATTTGCCCTACCCCATGACATCATAAGCCCCACCCATGACATCACCACCCCATGGTTGCTGGCCTGAGGGGTACTGGATGGCCTGGGGGTAGTTGGATCATCTGGGGGGTTACTTGGATGGTCTGGGGGTACTGGGAGGTATTCAAGGGCCTTGGGGGTATTGGGAGGTACTGGATGGCCTGGGGGGTACTGGGAGCAATGGGAGGTCCTGGATGGCCTGGGGGTACTGGATGGCCTGGGTGGGGGTACTGGGAGGAACTGGATGGCCTGGGGGGTACTGGGAAGAACTGGATGGACTGGGTGGGTGTATTGGATGGGCTGGGGGGTACTGCATGGCCTAGAGTATACTGGGAGTTACTTGATGGCCTGGGGGTACTGGGAGTTACTGGATGGCCTGGGGAACAGGGAGTTGCTGGATGGCCTGGAGGTACTGGGAGTTACTGGATGGCCTGGGGGTACTGGGAGTTACTGGATGGCCTGGGGGTACTGGGAGTTACTGGATGGCCTGGAGGGTACTGTATGACCTGGGGGGTACTGGGAGTTACTGGATGGCCTGGGGGGTACTGGATGACCTGGGGCTACTGGATGACTTGGGGGGTATTGGGAAGTAATGGATGTCCTGGGAGGTAATGGATGTCCTAGGGGGTACTTGGATGTAATGGGTGTCCTGGGGGGTACTGGGAGCAGTGGGAGGTTCTGGATGGTCCTTGGGGGTGACAACTGGATGTCCTTGGGGGTAATGAATGGCTTGGTGGGGGGGTAAGGGATGGTCTGGTGGGGGGGGTGTTATGGATGGCCTGGTTGTGGGGCAATGGATGACCTGTTTGAGGGGTAATGTGGCCTGGTTGTGGGGTAATGGATTGCCTGGTGGGTGGGTGGGGTTTACTGACTTACCTGTGCTGTGTGGGTCTTCTGTCGGTGTCATTGATGCTAAGGATTTCTGGTTGGATGGGTCCTCCTGAGGTGAGTGAATCCGCTCTAGCCCTGATCCTGATCTGGTGTTGAGTTGGTGTCAGGTGACGAGATGCGTTCCATCCTTGTTGGGCTGCAGGCCCCACATGATGTCCCCTGGATGGCTCTGACTCCCTGAGCCCTCCATCTTCCCCCCAACCGTCATCACGCACCTCTGCGGGCAGTGCCCATGATGACATAATGCGCACTCTGCGTAGGCATGCACAGAGAGATGAGATGATGAGAAGCGCTGGCTGCCAGAGACATCCAGATAGTAACGGACTGAGTGTGGCAGCAAGAAGCATTTATTTATGTATGCGCTGGATGGCTCAATTGGATCATGGCATGTCAGGGGATATAATGTGCGGCCCCACACCTCACTGAGCGGAGCAGAATAATGAATGGGCCCCTACATGGCAGGCAGGCGGGCAATACATTACACCTATAAAATTAGCAATTTTGCAAAGGCGGCGGGCCCCCCTCGGTCGCGGGCCCTCGGTCCGTGACCGAATGCCCGACTGGTCAGTCCGCCCCTGCACTAGACCCTCCTCTCCCTTCCTCCCACCACCCCCCAGGCCCTCTCTCTTGCCCCCAGGCGATTGGCCACCCTCCCCCCCACTCCCCCAGGACAAAGGAAAAAGTCAGGGCTGCCAGCCATCTTAGTTTCCTTTCGTGGGCATTTTATGCCCCCTCAGGCCTCTAGGTGACATGCTCTCACTGGAAATATCTTTGGCTATACCACACTGACTTTACAAAAAAGGACTCCTAAAGGGGACCTTTAATGTCCACACCTAGCCTTTAGGACTGTGCATATGACATTATTAAGTAAATCAAGGCCCTGGTCTGACAATGGTACACCATCTCCACTGTACAAATCTGGTGCCTGTATGCTAATGGTGTACCCCACTAGGGAAGTGACAAACTTAGCTATAGCGGATCTTACTTTCTTCTTAGAACCCTCAATTTGGTCAAATTGAACTTGATAAAGGGTCACTGTGTTCTGAAACACTTTAAGCAATTAATATTGTTTTTATGGTAATTTGTAATAAACATTTTATATTAGTTATATCAATCATCATAGTTCTTCCTTTGCACTCCTGATACGAATGTTCCAGTGTTCCACCTCAGCACTGAAAATTATAATCCATGCAAGCGCTCTTACCGGCTGGGATATTTGAACAAGTTACGGCTTACAAGTAGGTCAAATCACTTATTATTTACTGTCCTTACATATTAATTTTCTATTAGTGCCCCCGCTAGCTTTTAAAAACTTGTAATCTGAAACCAGATTCATTTTATAAAAGGGAAGATTAATTTCATTACCTTGCGTGCATTTTTGATGTGTTTGGGTCCCATCAGTTCATTTGAGGTGAGGCTGTTGCCCTTTGCATGCATGGTCATGGACTAGTAGAGTAGAAGTGATACCTTTATTGGTTACTGAGTGACTTCGGATGAAAGATTTCAAGACAAATAGGTCTCTTCCTTGGACAAATTCTTATTTTGCCTGAAGAAGAACATAGTTGTCGTGAAAGCTGCATCCAATAACGGTATCGTTTTTACTCAACTAGTGTCCTGCATTTTCTATAGCTAACACGGTATCAAGCTTTACCCATATGCATGATCAATAGATCTGTGCTCCCCACTTGAGCATGTCCACCCTCTGCTCCCACTGGAAAGCCCACATACCCGCTGTTTGATGTTTATGCTCTTCCTGTCTAAACCCAGCTGCTAGCCACTGTCTCTCTGGTCTGTGTGCCAGGCTGCTCAGTACCCAAATGAGTGCCCCAATATTAAAGTGTTAGTAATGTCTGAAAAAAACTTTTTTGCATTTAGAAGAGCTTAAAAAGCTGATCTAAATGCAAAAAAACGTATCTCTCAAACCGCTATGGTGTAAGAGATACGGGCGTTTAAAGTTTGATTTCTCCTACTGACAGCTGTAAAGCTGTCAGCAGGAGATCCGTGTCGGTCGACACGGTGGCGCTTGAGAAGTGCCGAGATCTCGTTACTTACACGGAATCCTTCATTGGAATGGTCTAAAACGTGTTCCTAGTGTTCAGGCCTAGTGTGGGCACACGTTTTAGACCATTCCAATGAAGGGATTCTGTGTAAATAACGAGATCTCAGCACTAGTGATGAGCGAGCATGCTCGGCCGAAGCTCGGTTCGGCTCGAGCATCGCTCTGCTCGGCACATGGCGGTACTCGTACGAGTACCGCATGTGCTCGCCCGCCATGTTCGGGTCTCCTCCCCGCACGTTTCGCGGCTGCTGCGCAGCCAATAAACGTGCGGGGAGGCTCTGACATCAGTGTAATGCCAGCAGCCATGTTGGCTGCTGGCATTACACTGATTGGCTGGCCAGAACCCGTGATCGGGTGCTGTATAGCACCCGACGCGCGAGTTCGGCTCATTCTTAGCCAGGGAGAGATGCGATCAGGCAGGGAAAGTCAGTGTAGGGAGAATAAAATTGTTGGAACTCTTTCAAGACCCAAAAGTCCTTTTTAGGACTGTTGTGTGTGGGGGCAGCATTTATATTTTGTTTGGGGGGGCACAATTTCCTTTTTTTTTGTGGGGGGGGATATTTATAAGGTGACATTGTACTAGGTGCACAGGGACAAATATTTCACAGTGCAGTGACAAGCTGACATATTCTGTTAGGTGCACAGGGCCAATTATTTAACAACGCAGCGACAAAAAGGGCCATTTTAAACGTGTGCCTAGCCATAGATTATTGTCACATTCTGTTTAGTGTGCAAATTCACAAATTAACGTCACATATTCCGTTCACTGTGCCTAGCCGCAGATTAGCGTCACATTCTGTTTCGTGTGCCTAGCCGCAGATTAGCGTCACATATTGTTTAGTGTGCCTAGCCGCAGATTAACGTCACATATTGTTTAGTGTGCCTAGCCGCAGATTAGCGTCACATATTGTTTAGTGTGCAAATTCACAAATTAACGTCACATATTGTTTAGTGTGCAAATTCACAAATTAACGTCACATATTCCGTTCACTGTGCCTAGCCGCAGATTAGCGTCACATTCTGTTTTGTGTGCCTAGCCGCAGATTAGCATCACATTCTGTTTCGTGTGCCTAGGCGCAGATTAGCGTCACATATTGTTTAGTGTGCCTAGCCGCAGATTAACGTCACATATTGTTTAGTGTGCCTAGCCGCAGATTAGCGTCACATATTGTTTAGTGTGCAAATTCACAAATTAACGTCACATATTGTTTAGTGTGCAAATTCACAAATTAACGTCACATATTCCGTTCACTGTGCCTAGCCGCAGTTTAGCGTCACATTCTGTTTCGTGTGCCTAGCCGCAGATTAGCGTCACATTCTGTTTCGTGTGCCTAGCCGCAGATTAGCGTCACATATTGTTTAGTGTGCCTAGCCGCAGATTAACGTCACATATTGTTTAGTGTGCCTAGCCGCAGATTAACGTCACATATTGTTTAGTGTGCCTAGCCGCAGATTAGCGTCACATATTGTTTAGTGTGGCTAGCCGCAGATTAGCGTCACATATTGTTTAGTGTGCAAATTCACAAATTAACGTCACATATTGTTTAGTGTGCAAATTCACAAATTAACGTCACATATTCCGTTCACTGTGCCTAGCCGCAGATTAGCGTCACATTCTGTTTCGTGTGCCTAGCCGCAGATTAGCGTCACATTCTGTTTCGTGTGCCTAGCCGCAGATTAGCGTCACATATTGTTTAGTGTGCCTAGCCGCAGATTAACGTCACATATTGTTTAGTGTGCCTAGCCGCAGATTAGCGTCACATATTGTTTAGTGTGCAAATTCACAAATTAACATCACATATTGTTTAGTGTGCAAATTCACAAATTAACGTCACATATTCCGTTCACTGTGCCTAGCCGCAGATTAGCGTCACATTCTGTTTCGTGTGCCTAGCCGCAGATTACCGGCATATATTCCGTTTAATATGAAGAAGGCGGGTAAAAAGGGACGGGGAAGTGGACGTGATCCTGATAGTTCAGGGCGCGGGTCAGGACGCGTAGAAACTGTGCCTGGTGCCAGAGCACAAGACAGAAAGACATCCACCATACCTAGCTTCATGTCTCAGTTTACAGGGCGTCGCAGGACATCACTCTCGAGGTCAGACCACTGCGAACAGGTGGTCGGTTGGATTTCAGCTGATACTGCTTCCAGTCGGTTAAGTACCACCCTGTCTTCCACCAAGTCCACTCTCACTAGCCAAGAGTCTGGTCAACATAATCCTCACCCTGATCATCCTTCCTCCCACCATAGAGGGTCTGGCCAAAGAAGTGATCCCACACTGGGATATAGTGAGGAGCTCGTCTCATCACCAATCCTTGATTTGAACCTCTCTCCAAGCACGCTTGCAGAGGAACATGAGATCTTGTGCCCTGATTCACAACCTCTAGAGGGTACCCAATCACAAGAAGATGACAGAGGGGATGATGATGATGAGACACAGTTGCCATCAAATCAACCACAATTACTGTCTCAAGACCTTGATGAGGAGGATGATACACAGTTGTCAATGACTGAGGATGTGGTGGGATCAAGAAATGAGGAGGATGATACACAGTTGTCAATGACTGAGGATGTGGTGGGTTCAAGAAATGAGGAGGATGATCAGAGTGAGGAAGTGGAGGAGGACTTGGTGGACGATGAGGTCACTGACCCCACCTGGGAAGGTGGAGAGCCGAGCGATGACAGCAGTCCTGAGGGTGAGCCATCTGCAGCAGTGCAACAGGCTGGAAGAGGCAGTGGTGTGGCTAAAGAAAGAAGTCGGACCGCACCAAACCGGCCCGCAAATGTTCCACGGAGCACCCCCTTGCGTAAATCTCCCTTGCCAAGGGCTAGGTGTTCCGCGGTATGGCGTTTTTTTAAGGAAAGTGCGGACGACATAAAAAATTGTAGTTTGCAACCTGTGCCACACCAGAATGAGCCGAGGCATGAACACTAGAAACCTCACCAGCACCAGCATGATACGACACATGGCATCCAAGCACCATAATAAGTGGGAGGAACACCCGGATCGCCAATCTGTGTCTGCAGGCCACACCACTGCCTCCTCTTCCCCTGTTTTCGGTGCCGGCCAATCGCCTGTCGAAGGCGCAGGCCCGCATACCTCCCGCCCTGCACCTGTACCATCTGAAGCACCATCAGCAACCACATCCACTTCCCTGTCCCAGCGCAGCGTCCAAATGTCGTTACCCCAGGCATTTGAGCGCAAGCAAAAATACCCAGCCACCCACCCACAGGCCATAGCACTAACCTCACACCTTTCCAAATTACTGGCCATCGAAATGCTGCCATTTAGGCTTGTGGAGACTGAGTCCTTCCGCAGCCTGATGGCAGCAGCTGTCCCTCGGTACGCAGTCCCCAGCCGCCACTACTTTTCCCGGTGTGCCGTCCCCGCCTTACACCACCATGTGTCCCGTAACATCACCCGTGCCCTGACCAACGCAGTTACTGGGAAGGTCCACTTAACGACTGACACATGGACAAGTGCTTGTGGCCAGGGATGCTACATTTCCCTGACGGCACACTGGGTGAATGTCGTGGAGGCTGGGAGCGACTCGGACCCTGGGATGGCACAGGTGCTACCCACGCCGAGAATTGCGGGCCCTACCTCCATCAGGGTTTCCGCCAGCACCTACGTTATTGGCTCCTCCTCCTCCTCCTCCGTTTCCACCTCCGAATTCTCTGCGCGCAGCGCCACTCACCCATCAGCCAGTAGCTGGAAGCAGTGTAGCACTGCAGTGGGGAAGCGTCAACAGGCCGTGCCGAAGCTGATCTGCCTTGGGGACAAACAGCACACGGCCTCAGAGCTGTTGCAGGGGATTAGTCACCAGACCGAGCAGTGGCTCTCGCCACCCAACCTGCAACCAGGCATGGTTGTGTGTGATAATGGGCGTAACTTGGTGGCGGCTTTGGAGCTCGGCAAGCTCACACACATACCATGCCTAGCGCATGTATTTAATTTAGTGGTTCA